>JBBPMX010000059.1:0-34936 GCA_038090515.1 Pulveroboletus cf. viridisquamosus | reverse complement strand
ACTTAACTTAACTTGGACACAGATAGTATGCCACCAGATCATAGCCTATGTGACAAGCAGCAATCTGGTATCAAGGGAAATAAAGCTCAGCTCACCTATTTGTTCATGACTAATGCTGATGGCTCAAAAAAACTCACTCCACTCAATATTGGAAAAGCACATAAATCACATGCATTTCAAAATAAAACTGGCTTGCAACTATAGGAACAATGTGAAAGCATGGATGACATCTGCCATCTATCAGGAGTGGCTACTGGACTGGGATTGAGAACTCAGAGACAAGGGAAGGAAAATTCTCTTGCTCCAGGACAACTTCACTGGCCACATCATTCCTGACAATCTCAGCAATGTCCATGTTGAAAGTTTTGAGCCAAATCTCACATTGTGCATACAACCTAATGATCAGGGGATTATTCAGTGCGTTAAAGCCCACTATCATGTGAGATTCATTGACCACACAGTTGACTTGTATGATACAGGTACTACTCCCTCCAAGATCTATAGCATCAATCAGCTTGATGCAATGGTCATGGCCAAGCAGGCTTGGAGCAAGATAGATGCGACAACCATCCAAAAATGCTGGGACAAGGCTGGAATCTTGCTGATTGACTCTGACTTGCAATTGGACCCATTGTTGCCATTAGTTCCCATCTCATCCCTTCTGTACACAAGTTATGTCATTCCTGCTCAAGCTAGTGGATTCACATCTGTGGTCAAGTCCTCAGATGATTCTTATTCTATCACACATGCTGAAACACTTATTTAACAAGCACTTGATGACCTGGAGGAGAGAGGTGCCCTCTAGAGGTCAAATTGAATGGATCTTGGCAAAATTCTTAACCCAGTGGTCAAATCTGATCACAACATTTTTGATGCAACTGATGATGACATATATCGCACAGTAATGGATGTGAAGGAGGCTCAGGAAAGGGACTTGAGTGATGATGCTGACGTTGTAGTGGTCCAGCAGGCCACAACATGATGAGAAGCCCTCCAAGGAGCGATGGCAGTGCTAAACTATGTGAAGACTTGGGATGACCCATTTATATACCAGGTGGAAGCCATTGTGGGATTGTTTGGGCACAGGACACAAGTACTTGAGATGTGAGGCATGAGAGATGTTATGACTGCGACGAGCAGCCATCGGAAGGGAACAGGAAACCCTTCGGCCGGAAGAAACAACCAAACCTAACAGCCGATAACAAGGCTAGCCGGCAAGGAGAGAAAGCCTGTAACCCTGGCAGGGGAGCTACAAGTGCCAGCAAGCCACATCGAGGGAGTGCCCATAGCGGACGAGGTTTCAACCCAAGTCCCAGGGGCCCAAGAGCGGTGAACTAGACAAGTGGTCAAAGCTGGGGTTTAGCCAGCTGGGACCACCGCCTTATATATTGTACAGGCCTGCGCACAGACCAAGCAGTACACTACTATACATGGTAACTAATAGATAAGGCTATGCTACATATGGTAAGACAGTAATGACCGTGGGTAGAGAATGGAAGTGCAGACGGAGATGAGATATGCAAGGCTACTGTGAGGTGAACCCTGAGATCTGGATCTGAGATCTGCGGAGATGGAATCTAGATAAATAAGGGTGATACACGAGGAGGAGATTAGATTGGATCGGGAGATCTAGGAGGTGGCAGGATTGCTGTGGAGATCCGATGGAGATAAGGGTTAGGGTAGTCTAAGGGTTGTCAATGTGTAACCCTAGAGGCTATGATGTCATAGGCTAGACTCATCAGGTGACGGATGATGTCATGGCACATGACTGGTCATGTGATCAGCCTCATGGAGGTCACGTGACATAAGGAGCGTGAGGAGTAAGGAAAGTGATGAAAAGAGTGTGAAGATAAAAGTTAGTTGCACGCGGTTCATAACAAGAGATGGCAAAATTACAAACTACTTCTCTCGTAAATGACTTGAAAACTAGCCTTATGTGCACCTACTATCAATATTATTTTTTTCATCCATAGTCATCTCTTGAATACCCCATACTCCCTAATAACCCATAGCTTTCACCCTTTCCCAACAGGTATGCATTAGGAGGGAGTAGACTGTACATCTGCTAGCTTGAGTGCAAACATTTGAGTGAAATTCACTTTCTGATTAGGAAAGGCTTGGCTATGGCCGCTTATTGTACCATTGATGTGGGTTCATTAGAAAACCAATATATTTGTGTCCTATATGAAAATGCAAGACTTATCTGTTAGAGATGACAACTCCAATCTCCTCTGGGCCCTCCTGTCCAACTCTGAGGTTCCTTAACAAAGTTCTGGATGAACTCCTATAACTTCTACATAGAAGTTACCAAAGTTCTATAGGAGCAGTCAGAGATGGATAGGAAGGCTGGACTTGTGTCCAATGGCATATCAGTACACATTTCTTATGTCATTCCTTTATCCTATCTTTGCTTCATTCTCATTCCATAACTTTGTGCTGTTTTCTCTCCCCCTTCACTATTCCCTTACAGAGATCACTTGTTTTGCTTTAGAGTTGATTGGACTTTGCACTTGCATCTTCACCTATCTTATATATATATTCCCTTTCACTCCTGGGCTCTCCTCAGTCATTCCTGCTACTCTTTGGGCAGTGGCTGTGTGAGCTTTACAAGCGGTGTTGTAGGAGCCTGTGGCCTCCTACGGTTGTAGGTTCTATTTTTCAGCTCGTCCATACGTCCATCAAACGTCCTAGTTGCGTCCTATGTCCGTCCGTACCATCTCGAGGTCAGTCTGTTTCGTATTTCATTCATCCGATTATCCGTACTGTCTCTCCGGTTCTGGTTTGTATGTATCCATTTCATCCGGCCCGGTTCCGTCTACCAGATCACGTGTCCATGTCTATCATTCGTCGGTTTGGTCATCTACTTATATCTTATTTGACTTTTGACTACAATATTTTTGTTTCTTGTCGTCTTGCTGCCTAGACTCGAGTGTCCCTTCATAGGGCCTCGGGCATTGTCATAGCTACAAAGTCCAGGGAAATGCCCGGACTATAAAAGTCTTGTATCGAGATCTTGAATCTCATCAGTTTTGCACCCACTGGTCATCTCTCTATCGTCCGAATCCCCTCTTCTCATCGTCGTGACCGTTCTCGAAGTCATTTTCTCTCGTCATTGTCAGTTTCCGGGTCCTTGTCCTTGACCCATCATTCGTATCCAGCTCTCGTCCTTGGCCGGGTTTTTTCCCCTATCATCGTCAATCTCGCCTATCATCGTCAATTTCATTTCCGTCATTGTCATTTTCCCTTCATCTTCGTCACTTCCCTTCGTCTTCGTCAAGTTCTCGCGTCTTCGACTCCTATCGCCCTCGATCCGGTCCCATCCGCGACCACATCCGTGCGCACCCGGTCCTCACTGTCGACCGGATTGTTAGTTTCCTGTCTGGAACATCGTCCGGAACACTCTCTTCTCGCTCTAGTGCACTGAGGTCGGTCGTAGTAGTCTGTCCCCGATACTAACCCTCCACAGGACCCCTTGGGACGAGGATACTCGACCCCACTCATATCACCCCAAACCACTCAACCATCTTTCAACTGGAGCCCACCACGAGGGGTTCTACAGGGTTTTCGAGGAGGACGCTGCGACCAACACCTCAGCGACAAGAGCTCAAAGACCTCCTCATCGAATTCCGCGGACTTAATCTGAGCGGATCTTCAGATCTGTTTATTCCGGTGACCCCGGAACGAGCACGCCACAACGTGCCCGGTACCAGAGATTCTTACTTGACAGATCCCTCGTCTACAGATTCGCCCTTCATCCCTGGTGGTTTCGCCCACTCCACACCTCATCGAAGAACTTCTCCCTTGCACGAGGAACCCGCACGTCCGCCCTCGCTGCTCTCACCCTTAACGCTGCTCGATTCATCGAGTTCGGCATCAAATTTCATTCCAACCCCCATGTCGCGGGAGCATCGATTGCTCTCAGATTTGTCGAGTTCGTCCTCATCTTCACCATCTCTCGGGTCACTTTTGGACCTGTCTATCAACCCACTGTCTCGTCTGCCAAGCCCGTCCGCCCCAGCAATCAATCCGCCCGCCCTCGTCGTCAATCCGCCAATTCAAGCCCCTGCCATCCGACCAGCAATGGCCCACCAAGGAAACCACATGCCCCTTCGCGGCACCCCCAACGCACCAAAATTCAATGGGAAGGCCCCCTCCCAGCTGCCTCGATACCTCGCAGAGATCACAGAGATGGGTGCCCAGTATGCCCTCGACCCGGCCGGATTGGTCAAAGTGGCCATCCGGTATGCTGACTTTGATGAGGCAGAGCTTTGGGAGACGTTGCCCGAGGCATCCGCCGTCCCAGCTGACTGGGACGCGTTCATCACCACCGTCAAGAAGCTATATCCCGGATGTGAAGGTACCAACCGGTACTGTCTCGCTGATATTCAGTATTTTGTAGAAGATTGGAACAAGAAGACCATGCGCAGCCAGGATGAGCTGGGGGAGTATTGCAGGGGCTTCAGGAAGCTCGCTGCCTCGTTGATTGCTAACGACAGGATCTCAGAGAGGGACTGGAACCGGATGTTCCTTGACAGTCTCCCGGCCGTGCTACAGGAACGTGTTCGCCACCGCCTTTCGATCGTCAAGTTGGATATCCACCTGGATATGGCCTATCCGATGGACGATACCACGGCGGCCGCCCAGTTTTTGTTATCCGGGGCCACACATCGCAACCCTGTCGTCGCTACCAACAACCCGCCAGCACCATACCAGCAGCCCCCTTACCAGCCTCCTCAGTATCGACAGCCACAGTACCAGCAGCCGGCTTACCAGCCCCCTCGTCAGTTCACCGCACCACCTGCTACGACACCTGCCTTCACTCCTGCCCCGCCATTCAAGGCGGAGACCAACGTCAACAACTGATCAGCAATATTCTGCAAGTTTTGTGCCGGCCCGGACCATTATATCCGTACCTGCCCGGTCTGTATCGAGTATCTCCAGACCGGCAAGATCGTCCGTGGCCATGACAGCCGTCTGTATATGCCTGATGGCACGGGTATCCCCCGTGTTCCTGGTTGTCGATGCCTCAAAGAGGCCATCGACCATACTCTCGCCTCGGGCCAAGCTGGTCCTTCTACCAATCTGGCTCCATCTTCTCAGGTTTCTGCTAACATTTTGTCAGCCATGTTCCCGGACACCCCATCCATCCTTGATATCGATCCGTCCGCTTTCCTCGCCACCACCGTCCATACCTCGGACGACGAGTCCGAGCCGGAGGCAGATCGTCCCGACTTCCAGCCATACATCGCACAGGCCTGGGCTAACTTCCAGGCTGACAAGGCTGCAAAGGAGAAGGGCAAGCGTGTCCGGTTCGATGGTGTCCAAGTCCCGCCTCAGCTCCAGCAGCAACAATCGTCTTCGTCCACATCTTCGACTACGTCTGCGTTCCATGCTCCTACCCCTGTTCCAAACACTTCGTCTTCGCGCCCAGAGCAGCGCAAATCGTCTGGGGGCACTGTTGCCCCATCGTCATCATCCGTTCCAGCTATCATGGGTCCAACCGGACCCGGTATGACTTCATCCAGCTCAACCGGTAACATTTCGTCTCGCGTTCCCAACACTAACACATCTTTTCCATCATCGTCTGGCCCCCAATTTAGATACTCCTGCCCTCTCGACGACGACTCTGCCCCCAAGCGAGTCTTGGACCGGGTGATGGATGTCTCCATCCCGGTCCCCGTCAAGGACCTTTTCGCCGTATCTCCTGAATTTCGTAAACAGTTTCGCGACCTCACTACGGTGAAACGGGTCGCGCCTATCACTTCCACTAATGTCGTACAGGTAAACGAGCTAGCTGGTCTCGACCCGGCCTCTGTCGCTCGCAAGTACAGCGATCGGGTCCTCTACAACGAGGACGGACTGATTGTCGTTCACCATAACGTCCCCCTTCGTGCCATCGAGGCGCGTATCGCTTGTTCCGGTCGTACCATACTCGGTGTCCTTGACTCCGGGTCCGAAATCGTCGCCATGCCGAAGTGGGTATGGGAAGGATTGGGCCTTCCGGTCCGGTCTGATCACACCATGCGTATGTCTTCCGCCAACACCAGTGTTGACACCACCGTTGGCGTCCTCGAGAACCTTGCCCTCGACTTTGGAGCAGGCGAGGTTATGCTGCAGGTCCAGGTGTTGGCCCGTGCAAACTTTGACCTCCTGCTGGGGCGACCCTTCCACTGTCTCATGGGGGCGACTACTGACGATTACCCGGATGGTTCTCAGACAATGACTCTTCGCGACCCCAACACGGGGAAGCAGTATATGTTGCCGACCCGGGCCTGGTCAGAGGGCTGCCCCCGCTGCCGCGAGAACAAGCGTTGTAACGTCCATCAATCCGCTCCTGAAGTGGATTTTTAGTTTTCGATGATCCGGAATCCGCCCGGGGAGAACATGGTATTTTTCTTTCATCCTCTTCTCCTCGTCCGTCATCGTCTCTTCCGCCCACCGTTTACTCGTATTTTTATTCTCCTTATCTACAATTACCGCCCCTTTCTATTGGTCCGTTACCGCCTTCTCCAGACTACGCATTTTTATCTTCGACTCAATCCACTCTCACATCGGACGCCCTTTGAGCGCTGACATCTATTTATTCTTATGATATTGTTTCGCACTCCTTGGTCTACAAACCCGTAGCCAAGAAGGTGCGCACTGTGATGGCTCCCATTGACGAGGAGTTTCGCATCACCCACTCTCTCCCAGCCGATCCGCTTGCCGGATTGGCCCCATTACCATTTTACCCGCCGGACTTCGTACCCGGTGTCCGTTTTACTCAGGATCGAGCTAACGCTTTAGATCTTGATCCCACGAACTGGCTTTTTCCAGAAGAAATCAAACTCGTCCACTGGCTCGTTCGCGAGCACGAATCCGCCTTCGCCTGGGTGCCTACCGAAAGGGGGCGCCTCGACAAAAAATATTTCCCACCAGTCAAGATTCCGACAGTGCCCCATACGCCGTGGGTACTACACAACATTCCCGTCCCCCCGTCTATGTGGGCGGACACTATCCAAATCATCAAGGACCGGATTGCTTCCGGTGTTTACGAACCCTCCACCGCCTCTTACCGATCCCGTTGGTTCTGCATCCTCAAGCAGGACGGCAAATCCCTCCACCTTGTCCACGACCTCCAGCCCCTCAATGCTGTCACCATCCGCGACTCGTCGACTCTGCCCTTCGTCAAGCATTTCGCAGAATCATTCGTGGGTTTTGCTGTCTACGGAATGATGGACCTTTTTGCTGGATACGACCAGCGTCTGCTCCATCCGGACTCACGTGACCTCACCACGTTCAACAGCCCGATGGGTCCGCATCGGCTGACCACTGTCCCTATGGGATACACGAACGCGGTACAGATTTATCAGGCTGACATGTTGTTTATTCTACAGGATGAGATCCCGAGGTTCACGTATCCGTTCATTGACGACCTTCCGGTCAAGTCGGTCACCACCCGGTATCAGCGTCCGGATGGTTCCTATGAAACTATCCCAGAGAATCCAGGCATCCGCCGATTTATCTGGGAACATTTACAGGTCGTTCACCGCATCCTACAGCGCCTGCAGAACGTCGGTGCCACGGTATCCGCCAAGAAATTCGTTCTCGCTGCACCAGATGCCACCATTGTCGGTCACAAGTGCACGTCCGATGGCCGGATCCCTCATGAGGCCAAGGTTCAGAAGATCCGTGACTGGCCGGCCTGCCAGAACCTCACGCATGTACGCGGATTCCTTGGAGTCTGTGGAGTCGTGCGTATTTTTATCAGAGATTTTGCTTCGATCGCTCGTCCGTTGGTCAATCTGACCCGGAAGGGCGTTCCGTTTGAATGGGGGGAGCCCCAACAATGCGCAATGCAGTGTCTTAAGGACGCTATTTGCAACTCACCTGCGCTTCGCCATCTCGACTACGAGTCCGGACGCGAAGTTATCCTCGCCATCGACACATCCATGATCGTGGTCAGATACATTCTCTCTCAGATGGGGGAGGATGGCAAACGTTACCCAAATAGGTTTGGTTCTATTAGCTTGACGGAGGTCGAGAGTCGTTACTCTCAGGCCAAACTCGAGTTATACAGTTTGTTCCGCGCGTTGCGCACGGTTCGTATTTTCGTTTTTGGACTATCCAATTTTACCGTGGAGGTGGACGCTAAGTACATCAAGGGGATGATAAATAATCCCGATCTCCAGCCCAATGCAACCATCAACCGATGGATCGCGGGCATCCTCTTATTTAGTTTTCATCTTGTCCACATTCTGGCCACCCGTCACTCCGGTGTGGATGGTCTTTCCCGTCGCCCCGCGTCCAATGATGATCCCCCTGAGGACGATGATTTTGAGGATTGGTTAGATGACACCTATTCATTTTCAATTTTCTTATTGAACGATCGTACTTTGTTGTTGTGGCCTCCTCACTGTTTCAGATCCTTCTCCCGCCTCGACCCGTCTCCGCCTCCCTTATCCGTCTTCGCAACCGCCAATCCAGGTCCGGTCGTCAACGATCTGGAGCTCCCTCATTCAGCGAAAGCTGTGGCGAAGGACGCTCGGATTGACCAGATCCGGGAATTCCTCGACACTCGCGTCCGCCCAGCCGACCTATCCGACGCAGAATTCGTGTCATTCGTCAATGCAGCCACCCGTTTCTTCGTCCTCAACGGGTCTCTTTACCGTCGCGAGCCACACGGTCGACACCAGCTCGTCGTCCCACTCGAGCGCCGGTATGGCCTCATCTGCGAAGCCCATGACGACCTCGGTCATAAGGGCGTCTTTTCTGTCCACTCTCGCCTCCTGCTCCACTTCTGGTGGCCCCTCCTCATCGACGACGTCAAGTGGTACATCCATACCTGTCATGAGTGCCAAGTCCGGCAGACGCAGAAGCTCCATATCCCGCCCACCGTACCCGTCGTTGGTGGCCTGTTTCACAAGGTCCATATCGACACGATGGTCATGCCCCGATCCGGTGGCTACCGGTTCATCGTCCAGGCCCGGTGTGCTCTGACTGCGTATCCGGAGTGGCGGATGCTTCGATCCGAGAACGCGGCCGCCATCGCCTCGTTTATTTTTGAGGATATTCTTTGTCGTTGGGGAGCCGTATCCGAGCTCGTTACTGACAATGGTCCCGCCTTTATACAGGCAGTAGAGCTTTTGTCCACCCGGTACGGTATTAACCACATCCGGATCTCCCCTTACAACTCCCAGGCGAATGGGGTGGTCGAACGGCGTCATTACGATGTCCGGGAGGCCATCGTCAAAAGTTCCCAGGGAGGGGAGGTGTGTTGGCCAGCCACCGCCCACTCAGTGTTTTGGGCAGAGCGTGTCACTATCATGAAGTCTACCGGGCTCTCGCCCTATTTCATGGTACACGGCGTTGAGCCTCTTTTTCCGTTCGACCTCGCAGAGGCAACATTTCTCTTACCCGCTCCCGACGCTGACCTTATCCCCACATCCGTCCTGATTGCCTGGTGAGCTCGTCAGCTCCAGAAGCGTCAGGAGGACATAGATCGTATCCGTGACCGTGTCATTGCCGCCCGGTATGCGTCCGTCAAGCAATTTGAGGTGCAGTTCAAGAACCAGATCCGGGACCAGTCGTTCAATCCGGGCGACCTCGTCCTGGTCTGCAACACACGGGTCAAGAAGGAGCTGAACCGGAAGACGAAGCCACAGTACCTCAGTCTGATGGTGGTCCTTCGCAGGACTGCTGGAGGGTCGTACCTGCTGGCCGAGTTGGACGGATCAATATCGAAGCTCAGGTACGCGGCCTTCCGGCTGTTGCCATACCACCCGAGAAGCAAGATATCCGTCCTGGTAACGGATCTAACCGGACTCGACAACGACGACCTTGACGAATATCCGGCTGAAGAAGATTTGGAGCAAGGCAGTGACGAGGAAGAAGAGTAGCCGGACTCAGACTCGTTTTTCTTTTGTTTTATCATCACACTGCTGCGTATACGTTTTACCCCGGGTTTCGTCCGGTGCTTTCATATCCGAACAATCGTCGCTGAATCAACAAAAACAGACAATCATACGATAGATATCATACGTTCCTCTTTTCTTACTCTCACCATCCGTCTAACAAAATAAAAACAGAAAACATAAGAAAGACATAAAGTATAAAAACATATCTGTATCCATCTCCTTCTTGGTCTCCCGCTAAACTTATTTAGATATTTGTTTTCTTGCACGCATAGAGACCACGTGCACATCTTGACATTTTGTTTAGAATCCGGTCGTATCCGGTACCCGGGTCTATCCGTGCAGGGGTAGAAGCGGAAGCAGTCGACAAAAACAAGTCAGGTGGTAGCTCACACCAAAAAAATCTTATCTTATCAGTTTTTGATTTCTGTTATCTCCTATCTCTATCTCATCTCATCTTATCTTGGACTTATCTGTTTCTTTTATCACTCAGGGATGGTATCTGGTACGGACACGGACGCGACTGGACACGGACATGGTATCGAATTGGGTACATTGCGAGAGGAAAAGACAAAACTATCTACGACGGACCAGCTACCTACCATCCGCCCAACGCCGCCCTCACCACCGCCAGCTCGCTGCGCACCTCATCGAAGACGGCCGATGCTTCCTGGACTCGGGCCACTGCTACATGGACCCGAGCCACCGCCTCCAGGACTTGGGCCCCCGATTCTTGTACTCGGGCCCGGCTGCTGATCAGCTTCTGTTCGAGGAAGGCGATGGTCCGTAGACCTGCTTGGCGCACTTCCGGGTCGATGTCGCCGCCGCGTGGACGCCACTCCGTGTTTGAGGGTCCCGGTTCCTCAGCTCTCCCGTCTTCCCGCTCGCTGTCGGTTAGTTCGATGGTCCGCGTTGGGACGTGGTTTCGACGAGGATGGTTGATAGGTTCTGGAGAGGAATTAGTCATGCGAGCAGCAGCTGGATACCACATACCTTGGGCCTTGCCTTTACCCTTATGGTCCTTCGACCTGCCTGTCTCCTCTGTCGTCTTCGGGTCGGTTGCTTTGGTCCGGTGGCCGCTCGACTTGTCGCACCTCGATTTGAGATGCGCGCACCTCTTGCAGGTGCGGCCTTCGACTCCACGACATTCATTGTTCAATTGGGCACACGGCCCACACGGATCGTCATGGACGACCGAACAGGACCATGTGTCGGCCTTCTTGGACGGCCGGGCGCGTGTGTCATCCTGTTCCTCCTCGTCGTTGTCCACGGGAAGTCGCTGCCGCTGGGGGATTCTCAGCACGATCTAAACAGTCAACTACCCTACTACTTACCTTAGGGCGCCTCACCGGAATCTCCACGATCACGGCCTGCCTCCTTCTCTCTGGCTCGGGTTGCGTCTCCGCGTCGGAGCCGGGTCCAGGTCTTGGTCATCCCTAGGTGCTGTGGCTGCCTGGGCTCGTTCAGCCTCTTCCTGGGCTTGCTGTGCTGCAGCCCGTTGCTTGTCGTCCAGTCGTTTCTGGTGGTCAGCCGCCTCCATCTTCCACCGGCTGGCGGTCTCGTTCGCCTCTTTTATCTTCTCGGTGACCCTGGTATCGAGTATCGCCTCGATGCCGCACTTCTGGGCATCCTGAAGGCAGCTGCGGGCGTGGGCCTGTCGCATATGAGTAGATGAACTGATAGTCAGCATAGATGACGTACCAAGGTGGTGCCCCACTCTGTTACCCACATGGCTTTCTCCTCTTCGAGCTCTTCCTTGTCATCAGGTATGGTTTTGGCGACGATCGAAATTCTCTCGCTGGCCGCTCGAAGGTTGGCGTGGGCGATGGTTTGTGGCGTGTCCCTAGCGGGCGCTTGCGTAAACGTGAGGACGGCATCGAAGTCGGACATGACGTTGTCGAGGGAGTAGAGAAGGTCAAGGGTAGTGGTGGTTGAAGAAAGAGAGCATTGTGGTTTGTTACGTGACGCGGTGGACACTTAGCGTGATCCGCTCACATCATGCCGGCTATTGTTCGACTTCCGAGGCGCGTCGTTCCCACGGTCACGTGCCTGACTGGGGACAGTCAGCATTCAAGTCCCCCGCAAATGTAGGAGCCTGCGGCCTCCTACGGTTGTAGGTTCTATTTTTCAGCTCATCCATACGTCCATCAAACGTCCTAGTCGCGTCCCATGTCCGTCCGTACCATCTCGAGGTCAGTCCATTTCGTATTTCATTCATCCGATTATCCGTACTGTCTCTCCGGTTCCGGTTTGTATGTATCCGTTTCATCCGGCCCGGTTCCGTCTACCGGATCGCGTGTCCATGTCTATCATTCGTCAGTTCGGTCATCTACTTATATCTTATTTGACTTTTGACTACGATATTTTTGTTTCTTGTCGTCTTGCTGCCTAGACTCGAGTGTCCCTTCATAGGGCCTCGGGCATTGTCATAGCTACAAAGTCCAGGGAAATGCCCGGACTATAAAAGTCTTGTATCGAGATCTTGAATCTCATCAGTTTTGCACCCACTGGTCATCTCTCTATCGTCCGAATCCCCTCTCCTCATCGTCGTGACCGTTCTCGAAGTCGTTTTCTCTCGTCATTGTCAGTTTCCGGGTCCTCGTCCTTGACCCATCATTCGTATCCAGCTCTCGTCCTTGGCCAGGTTTTTTCCCCTATCATCGTCAATTTCATTTCCGTCATTGTCATTTTCCCTTCGTCTTCATCAAGTTCTCGCGTCTTCGACTCCTATCGCCCTCGATCCGGTCCCATCCGCGACCACATCCGTGCGCACCCGGTCCTCACTGTCGACCGGATTGTTAGTTTCCTGTCCGGAACATCGTCCGGAACACTCTCTTCTCGCTCTAGTGCACTGAGGTCAGTCGTAGTAGTCTGTCCCCGATACTAACCCTCCACAGGACCCCTTGGGACGAGGATACTCGACCCCACTCATATCACCCCACACCACTCAACCATCTTTCAGCGTAGTGTGGAGCTGCAAGAGTGATACGCTCAGTCGTTGCATGGGACAGACGAACTAGATATATTACCTGCAAGAGCGATATGCTAGGTAAAGACTAAGTACAGGTAATATAATCTGCATATCGTGGGTGCTCACCTCAGTCGTTGCATGGGACAGACAAACTGAGGTGGCTGGTGTCTACACTGGCTAAATATACTGCTGGTGCCACAGATTGCATGACAGATTTGTGGCATAAAGGGTGAAACGCACAAGGGAAGAGAATAAAGGGGATCATATACATATGGTAAATGACATATGTTGCATGAAAGGCGTCGGCGATGTCTGAAAGAGGTGGTCTGGGCCATGCGCAGCTGTGCCCACACTTGCATATTCCAACACTCCCCCTCAAGCTGGGTACAGTCCAAGTTCGGCAGCAAAGTGTTTAACCTTGGGAGAGGGGAGCACCTTTGTGAAAATATCAGCGACCATATTGCCCATGGGGCAGAAAATGAGATGGAGTTTCCCATTGTCAATGATCCAGCGGATGAAATGAAAGCACACATCAATGTGTTTGGTGCATGCATGATACTGGTGGTCCTTTGCCAAGGCAATTGCTGATTGATTATCTGAGAAGAGCATGGTCAGGCCAGCGAGGGGGGTAAACAGGTCTGCTATTAGGGAGTGGAGCCACAAGGCTTCCTTCACAGTGTGCATAGCCGCAATGTATTCACTTTCAGTGGTGGACAACGAGATGATCTCCTGTTTCTTCAAACTCCAAGACACTGCACCTCCATCAATGAGAAATGCATAGCCTGAAACAGCATGGCGGTCCTCAGTCATGCTACCATCAGCATCTGTGTACCCCGTCAGCATCCTCTCCATATCACCATACATCAGACAGAGAGACTTCGTCCCACAGAGATACCGGTAGATCCATCATACAGTGTCCCAATGTGGTTGTGTTATGACTGCATCGAGCAGCCATTGAAGGGGACGGGAAAACCCTTTGGCCGGAAGAAACAACCAAACCTATAGCCGATGACGAGGCTAGCTGGCAAAGAGAGAAAGCCTGTAACCCTTGGCAGGGGAGCTACAAGTGCCAGCGTAGCCGATCGGAGGAGAACCCTTAGCAGACGAGGTTTTAACCCAAGTCCCAGGGGCCAACGAAGGGTGAACTAGACAAGTGGTCAAAGCTGGGGTTTAGCCAGCTGGGACCGCCGCCTTATATATTGTACAGACCTGCGCACAGACCAAGCAGTACACTACTATACATGGAAGTAATAGATAAGGCTATGCTACATATGGTAAGATGGTAATGACCGTGGGTAGAGAATGGAAGTGTGGACGGAGATGAGATGTGCAAGGCTGCCATGAGGCGAACCCTGAGATCTGGATCTGAGATCCGCGGAGATGGGAATCTAGATAAATAAGATGTGATACATGAGGAGGAGATTAGATTGGATCGGGAGATCTAGGAGGTGGCAGGATTGCCATGGAGATCCGATGGAGATAAGGGTTAGGGTAGTCTAAGGGTTTGTCAATGTGTAACCCTAGAGGCAATGATGTCATAGATGACATCGAGGGTCTGGACATATCACGTGACTGGTCATGTGATCGGCCTCGTGGAGGTCATGTGACGAAAGGAGCGTGAGGGTGAAGGAAAGTGATGAAAAGAGTGTGGAGATAAAAGTTAGTTGCACGTGGTTCATAACAGGTTGTCCATGGTTTGAGGAGAAGTGTGACACTTGAGCAACTGCATACAAGATGTCTGGGCACATTCTGAGGGTGGTGTACATGAGGGAGCCAATGGCTTCTTGGTAAGAGACATGCTGCATAGCAGCATATTCCACAGCTGTCATGGGCAATTGACTAGTGGTGAGCCAGGTGCAAGGGTCCATGGGCGTGGAGATGGGTTTCATGTCGTCAAAATTGAAGCGACGGAGGATAGACTCTATGTAGGATTTCTGTGATAGTGTGAGCTCTCGTTTGTCATGATTTTGAGTCACCTCGATTCCCAGGAGCTAATGTAACTCTCCAAGATCCATCACTTTGACGTAAACACTAAGTTGTTTCTTTACCATGTGAATGAGAGTAGTGGAGTTGGCTGCGATGGTGCAATCGTCCACATGCACGACGATGATGGTAAGCACAGTACCCTCTCGTTTCATGAAGACGGCCTGGTCTACCTTGCATTGTCGGAAGGACAGGTGGGTGACCAAGATCTCAACGAGTCATTGGTACCAATGGCAGCCACTCTGCTTTAGTCCATACAATGTTTTGTGTAGGTGGCAGATGTGACGTGGCTGATCTGGGTCTGCATAGCCGGGTGGCTGGTGCATATAGATGATTTTGTCACTATTCAACATGCTGTTGAGATAGGCTCCTTTGATGTCAACTTGGTGGAGCTCAAGGTCTTGGCACACAGCAAGTGCAAGAACGGTGCGGATTGAGGCAAGTTTCATGACAGGCACATAAGTATTGAAGTAGTCTATCCCAGGGACCTGCGAGAATCCCTGAGCGATGAGATGGGCCTTGTACTGCACTATATTACCTGCAGCATCCTTTTTGGCGCAAAAAACCCATTTTGAGCCGATAATGTTGGCATTGGGCAGTGGGTCAACGAGTTCCCAGGTCCCCGCTTTATTGAGGGTGTCAAGCTCCTCTCATATACCTTGTTCCCACTTGGGCCAGTCAGGGCAGCTGCGTGCTTCAGCAAGCATGGTTGGCTCGAGAGCTTCAGCTGCAGCGCTGGCATGTTTGACAAGCATGGTCAGCTCCTGTTCATTGTAATCAAAGTCATACCTGTCATCAGTGGCAGGTGATGCATGACCAGTTACATGGGTGTTCTTGGTGCTGCTGGTCATGGGGACAGGCATTGCTGGGATGGAGGAGGGAGTGAGGACGCCACGAGGAAGCTGTGGTGAGGCACTTTTGCCATTGAGGATGTCGAGCATGCACTGGCTCAGCTTTTGGATGCACTGCACGCGTGGGTCAGATGGCTCGGGAGGAGCCGGTGCCACAGGTAGCATGGGGACAGGTGATACGGGGACATGTGGCATGGGGTTGTGTGGCATGAGGTCGGGTGATGATTTAGTGATGTGAGGCGGTGGCACTGTGGCATTAGCCAATGGCGATGCAGTGGAGCCAGCAACAGGGGGCTGTGCTATGATGTTGGTGGTCAATAGCATGTCCCTCTCCCCCTCAATGGCATCCAGCAGAGCGAAATAGAAATCCCGCTCCACGGTAACGGCACATGACTTAGGCCAGTACACACAGCAGGCGTACTCGGTCCTGTCATCAACACCAACCCAATAGCCGACGTCGACATGACCACCCAATTTTGAATTGCCACCAGTGTGAATGTGCACTGTGAAACCCCAATCACGCAAGCCACAGAGGTTGGGAGGCTGTCCAAAGGCGAGCTCATAGGAAGACTTCCCAAGCAAAACCTTGGTAGGTGTTCGATTCTTCAATCACACGATGTGATGTGCTGCCTCGCCCCACAAGAATTTAGGCAGCCCGCTAGCATGAAGCAGCGCTTGGACCCGTTCCAAAACAGTGCGATTCAATTGTTCCACTACACCATTGTGCTGGGGCGTGTCATGGGCGGTGAGTCATTGCACGGTCCCTTTCCATTCAAGGTACAATACGAATTCCTTGCCCAGATACTCCCCACCACGGTCAGAATGGAGAAGCTTGACCTTGGCAGCTAGCTGCCTATCGAGCCATGCTTCAAAAGCTCAGTAGCAGTCGAACATGTCACTCTTCTGGCGAACAAGGTACAGGTGAGTCAATCTCGTATGATCATCCATGAATGTCATATAGTAGCAGTGACCACTAATGGTCATGATGGGAGCTGGTCCCCAAACATCCATGAACACAATGTCGCCGGTGGCAGAAGCATGCAGCCCTTCACATACCTTGACAATGGGCTTGTGAGTCACCTTGCCATACATGCATGACTCGCAAAAGGTATCTTCATCATCCACTAAATTGAACTTGAGCCCACTGACCATACCCCATTCAGCCAACGTGCGAGCGGCCAAGGGAGCAATGTGGCCCAAATAGTGGTGAAGCTCCATGACAGTGAGTCGTTCTACAGTGGCCATGTGGTCTCCGTCATGCACCACCCGATACAGACCTTTAGTGGATCACGGAATGCAACCAATCATATCTCCGTTGGCATCGTGAATGGTGCAAAAACCTTGCGCAAAAGTGGTCAAAAGACCCATCTCATCGAGCTGCCCAATCGACACAAGGGTGTACCCCACCTTGGGTGAGTACAGGACCTCCGTTAACTGTAGCTTTGACATAGTAAGTCCATTCGGCACATCTATAATCAGGTTGCCCACTCCAGTCACGGCAAAACACTGTTGATTGGCTGCTGTAAAAGACTTAGGTGGAATTGGCTGCACATTTGTCATGCGAGCGTGGTCAGGAGTGAGGTGCCGGGTGGTACCTGAGTCATAGAGGTTGACACGAGAGGCTAGGGAAGTGCAGTCTCTGATGACAGGGGCAACAATGTCAACCGGTGAGGTGTCCATGTCACTATCCAAGTCGCTAGCTATGTCATTCCATCCACAGCCCCATAGACTGTCATCGCCCGGGTCCGAAAACCAATCACTCTGATCATCACAGTTGGAGAAAGTATCCCCCTCAGGTGACTCATCCTCATCGCTTGAAGATAGAGTGGTGAGACCCAGTAGAGAGTCCTTATCACTGGCGGTTTCCAGGTCGGGTAGGGAATCATTGCTGCCCATAGTTTCTAAATCCGGGAGTGTATCATCGTCACTGACGGACTCCAGATCCGGAAGGGATTTCTCATTGCTGATAACCCCGAAAACTCCATCATCATCATCATCCATGACTGCGGCATGTGCAGTATCTTTTGGGTCCGTTGTTTCTTTCTTCGCACTGCCAGCTGCCTTATCACACTTTGCAGCAAGGTGCTGGTCGGATCCACAGGTCCAACACAGCTGCTTGGGCTTGCTCCCATGATGACTATGGTTCCCACATCCTCATCCATGGTTATGGGAGGGTGTGCCAACAGCCATGGCTTTGTCACGATCTTTGGCATTGCTTCGGTGGGTCCCTTTTGACTTGTATCAGTTGGCTTCCTCACTGATGAGGGAAATCAGTGTGTCAGGGTCTATCATTTTTGAGGCTGCATACAACCGTGCTACAGCCAACTGAGCAGAAGCAAAATTGGCGAGTGAATTCGGTAGGGACTAGATGATCATGGAGTGGTAATCCTTCTCATCTATCTCCACTCCAATGGAAGCTAACTCCTCACACTTGGTCCGCAGGTTGTCAAGGAACTGGTGAATGTCGCCTCCCTTCGATATCCTGGACTCCAAGAATTGTGCCCGCAGTTCTGTCTGTGCATAAGCTCCTTTCTCAGTATATTCTCAGGTTATCTCTTTCCACATTAATTCCACAGTCACCAGTTTATGGATTTTGAGAGTGGTCGAGTTGGGGATTCATTGGGTGAGTAGGTGTTTGGAGATCCCTTCGTTTTTCTTCCACTTATCGACTGCCACCTTCTCATCATCTGTTGGAGGGGTTTGGCTCGTCAGCATTGACACTGAGCCATCGAAATGCCCTCACATCTTCTTCGCCTCAACAGCTACCTAGAAGTGGAAGTTGAAGATGGCCCAATTTGTGCCTTTGACATCAAGTTTGGGCATGTTGTTGGGAAGGGTATTGGTAGTTAGCAGAATAGTAGTGGACATCGTAGTGAGGTACTGATCGGATTTCTTTGTTTTATGCAGTGAGCTCGGGGCTCATAACCTGTGAGCTTTATGAGTGGCGTAGTGCAGAGCTGCAAGAGCGATATGCTCAGTCATTACACGGGACAGACGAACTAGATATATTACCTGCAAGAGTAATATGCTCAGTCATTACACGGGACAGATGAACTAGATATATTACCTGCAAGAGCGATATGCTAGGTAAAGACTAAGTACAGGTAATATAATTTGTATATTGTGGGTACTCACCTCAGTTGTTGCATGGGACAGATGAACTGAGGTGGCTGGTGTCTACACTGGCTAAATATACTGCTGGTGCCACAGATTGCATGACAGATTTGTGGCATAAAGGGTGAAACGCACAAGGGAAGAGAATAAAGGGGATCATATATGGTAAATGACATATGTTGCATGAAAGGCGTCGGCAATGTCTGAAAGAGGTGGTCTGGGCCATGCGCAGCTGTGCCCACGCTTGCATATTCCAACAGGCTGAGGTGAGTACCAGTTTTACTTTACCTTATTACTATTGCTAATTAGTGTAGTGGGCAATCACTGCCATTTTACTTAGATTTTTCACATTATCTAGCCAGGTTACTATGATCTAATCAATATCTACATTTTATCAGTCCTCCTCCTCCTCCCCCTCCCCCTCCTCATCCTCCTCCTCCTCCTCATCCTCATTCCCATCCTCCTCCCCTCCTGTAGGTTCAAGAGTATTTCCATACTGAACAAGCTGCTGGCAGTACTGCAAATACAGCCCAGCTGCAGTAGGATTGCTGTGAATAGTAGATGTAATGAAATCCAGTACTTTCCTATAAGCCTTTGTATATTTGGCAACCAGGATAGCCTTCCTCTTCTTCAATACCCCTGACTCCAGTTCCTTCAGACTAAGAGTAATGGCTGCTACAGCCATCCCCATGATGGGATCAAAGTGTTTGCTACTAACCAAGTGGCCACTATGGAGCCTTTTCCAAATTACCTCTGCAATCAAGGGCTTGACATTTGGGTGACAGAAAACTGTTTCAGTCAAGTGCAGAAAACCAAAGTTTGTCTGCATGAGAAGCTCTTTGATGTTATTGGACCATATCTGGATTTGAACCTTGGGTGGGAGATCCATGGGGGAGTGAATATTGAGTGTAGTTTCAACAAGGGTGAATGTAGCAGAATGAAAAGCATTGCATATCAACTGGGTCTCAGCAGTCAAACTCTTGACTAGATCTGACCCTTTTGTGAGCATGACATCTATCAGACAATATTTGAACGATTTCAACAAGTGATAGTAGCGACTTACCTTCTCTGAGAACAGCTGTGGATGCAATGGTTGTTGCATTAGCAATGATTGACTTATGAAAGTATTGTGAGGGAACAGCATGTTGGGTGAACAATGTCCTCCAGACCTTACATTTTGCATGGTGGTGAAGAGAAATTTGGTCCTCAGGTTTAAGATCTGATAATTTCACCTTATGGGTATTGGGACCAGGTGGAGCACCACAAATAGTGGCAATCTGTGCTGGTGTAGTCACAGAAGGTGGGGGAGAAGGGGTAGGGAGTAGCCAGTTTGCTGCTTGTCTTCTATGAGCAGCGACCTATGGAACAACTATTTGAACAGACTAAAGAAGAGTTTATCATCTATAATAAATGGCCCGTAATTATATTACCTGAATGGAGCTCTGACACTGACTACCTGAGCCTCCCTCACCTTCACACACAGGCTGCACAGCAATCATGTGACATCCCTGAAGACTCACTGACATGATGAGCTGCTGCTGAGCTGTCAGTGCAGCATAGGCGATCAATGCAGTAGATGGTCTCCTATACAGATCTCTGGAAGAATAACTGCATTGGGCTGCAATATTCAGATTGGAAGTCCAGCTACCCTGCAGATAGTCAGTCTGGCCTGGAATGGGTACATTGTGGTGTGCTGGATAGGTAGGGCTTAGTGGTAGGGACAGCAGAATAGAAGCCAAGGGTGGCCATACCTTGGAGGCTATGGAATGCCATACTTATAGTGGAGAGCTGAAGCAGAGGCTCCAGATGAAATTGCAGATCATGAGGTGATTTATCTTGCCCTTGTCCTTCTCCTAGAACTTGACTACATGGTGGATGAGTATATGGTTGAGCACATTGTTGTCCTTGTGAGCTCATGGTTGAGATGAAGAGATGAAAAGGGGAAAGCAGTGGGATAAGCAATGGAACAAGCAATGGGACAAACAATGGTCTAAGATCATAACAAAAATGCATTAGAAATAATGGTATTGCAAGAATTGACACATGGCTATTGGGGTACAGGGCTATGGAAATGACTTCCAATAAGGGTGAGCGCAGATCAATCATGTGAGGCAGGCATTCACTTTCAGCAAGTCACAGTGGAATCAAGTCAGAGGCTAGATCATGGTGATCAATCCATGCCCCAAAAACAGAGGAAAGAAAGGGTACTTACTGCTTACTCAGACTCGTCATTGCCCTTGTCAATGTTATTGTCATCTCCAATGCTGCCATCACTCTCTCCAATACCTGATGATAACACACTAGGACTTTGCTTGTCCTTCAACTGAGATTGACATACCAGTAGATAGTTGATGTAACTGTATATTGGCTGCAGTCAGGGCAATGAGCTCGTCAGTGTAGACAGCATAATGGTAAAATATGTCGTCAGCTACATATACTCCAGTTATCTATAATCTCCTGCAATGAAGTGATCTTGCCCTCAACAGGGCCAAGAGCACCATGCATGTCTTGATCAACAGACTGTATAAAGTCTCACTGTTTCTCCAGGGCATTGATTTTGGCTTGCACAACTGCAATCCAAGCTAAAATGCACTTCTTGAAGGCCAATCTTGCAGTATATGCTTTGGCAATGGTGTTGTTAGACATGTGTGACAACCCTTCCTTGAACAATCATTTCCCCTATTGTGCAGTTAGCCTGGGTATAATTATAATCTAATAACATACCATAATTGCATCCTTGGGTCCTGTAACTGTGCTACATATATGATGACTGCCCAACAGATTGCATTGCAAACCAAAGTTCTAATGGAGAAGCACCTGGAAGTTGATATGGCTGGAATTTGCAGTGCATATGCATTCGTGCTTCCAATGTATGTTACCTAGGTGATGGCAGAGGCTGGGTACTCTGGGTGATGAGCTTGATAGAGGAGATAAAGGCAAAGAAGAGCTAGGTAAGTCACATTCCATGTGCTGCTTCTTTATCTGTGGATATATGGAATGGCGTAGAAAGGGAGATTGGAAGATATCTGGGTCAATATGTATAATACTGGTATCAGTTCTTGGAGAATAGTTGCTGGAAAATGAAATGTTATGGAGGATAAAAGCTGAGGAAGAGACATTGCAGGGGATGAAAGCTGAGGGAATGGATCTGTATCCATGGGTGGTGGGAAGTAAACTGTGATCTAACAGAGTTTGAAAGACTTAGTGAATTCATGCCACTGATCAGCAGTCTCTATGGATGAGTCGGACAGCTTTCCCTCAACAACAACATGTGGACAAGCTTTCAACAGTGATGAGATCTGATGGCTGACGCCAAACACTCACAAGGACAATTCAATGAAAGGTGAGTCCTGTATGTTCAATCTACTGTCCATATACTCAAGTTGTCTTGAGACAAGATGTCTCATACTCAATCTGTGGTGCTATGTTCCACTCCCTTGGACTACTTATGCACCACCTCAATGATTCTCAGGGCCATTGCTCCTTACATGAAGATAAAGTGCACTATCCCCTACCCCCTGCCTTTTACTCTTGCGATGGAGAAGAAGTCATGGGTCGCTATCATCTGACTTCCAGCTACCTCTTTGGAAAAGGAGATATGCTGCAAGACACCCTGAAGGCCAATGAATATGAGAGATGGCAAGAACATGGTATGTACTACCTGTTTGTGGATGAGGATGAATGGGAACTTGCTAAGTTCCTTTCAATGCACCTCACACAGATGGATATCAAAGATTTCCTCTGTTTAAAATGGGTATAACACACTTCTACTGAAATTTCACTAGTTTTTAACTGCCAGATAGTTAAAATCACACAACAAACTATCATTCAGTTCTGTGGATCAATTACTTGGGTGGATGGACACATTGCCCAGTGGCCCAACTTGGCAGTGCACTACACTCATAGTCCCTGGCTGTAAAATGATCTGTTCAATTCATTTGATGTGGCACAATGCACAAGAGGTGTTAAGTCTGGGTCCTCTGGACTTAAGTCCAGTTGGAGATCTGAAAGTGAGTATGAAGTTCATCAGAGGATGAACAGAGAACAGGGTGGAGATGGATACCTAGGAGGATGTTGGTGCAGGACTTATGTGTTGTGCCCTTGCCAAGGTTCAGTTCTTGTATTTTTTAGGAAGGGAGAAGAGAGCAGGAGAGCAAGAGAAGGAGACCGAACAAGGGTCAGGAGGTGACTAGTGTGATATTCTTACTAAGGTACAAAGACAGAGTACAGAGGGTTTATATATGAAAGTCCGATCAAAGTTCAGACAGAAGAATGGAGGAGCATATGATAAGGTACATCAGGTAAAAGGAAATCATGTGGAAACAGAGAACATATGTAGGGGGAGGCATATGGTGTGGCAAAGGGTCTACAGTAAGAATAAAGGGACAAGGAAAGAATGAAGGGTCAAGAGAGAACAAGGGGAATACTAAATATGGTAACTATGGAAGTCCGAAAGGAAAGGAAGAAGTCTGGGTATGGAGGTATGAAGTCCAGGTTATGGAGTACTGGAGAGAAGATGAGAGGTTTGGAGGATGGAGTTCAGAGCAGATATGACAAGAGGTCATCAAAGACATCTTGCACAATCCCATTTTTGTGAACTACATGACCTTTGATCCGCACATTGTGATACACAACTTGGTACAGGAATATGGTGAATTTTTTACAGGCAACTGAGCATATCATATCCAGATAAGGTGCTTTGTACTTGTCTTGCACTTGTCTCACTCTTATCAGGACCAACTACCAGAGGGCACCATGATTATCCCAGTCATCATCTCATCTGATAAGACTACTGTAACATGTCACACAGGGGCTCTTGAAATGCACCCTATTTCATCACTATAGGAAATATCTAATCTGACATTTGAATGCAGGCCTTGTCCTATGCCTGGCACTGTGTTGGTATCGTTCCCATGCCTGAATTTGAAGTGCACCAGGACTTTCAGACTTTCTTTGTTACTCTCTTGTCTATTCCACCAATGTATAGATGTGATCTTTGCCTCCCTCAAGCAAACTGCAGAGATGGGCACTGTGATGACCAACCCCCTTGGATACATCCAAAACTGTTTCACTCTGCTTGTTGCCTATATTGCCAATTTACCAGAATAACAGTTAATTGCATGCATTGCAAAGAATGCTTCTTCTGTCAGCACTGCTACTCTCTCTGAATTTGGGGACCCATTTCAACATCCACCTTGATCAGGTGTCACTACACTTGAGCAAATTGCCCAAATTTGCACTCACACTCATTTGTGGGACATTGTAGTGTTCCAAGAGAAAGCAAAGGCTCTCAAACTACTTGGCATTCACCTTCTCTTCTGGCAGGATTGGAGGTTTGTAAATCTGATGTACTTTTTAATTGGTGAGCTTCTCCACTCTGGTCACAAATTCATCTTTGACCACCCTTTGAAGTGGTGCAACAAGGTTACTGGTGCTCAAATCCTTGATGCTTGCTACAAGACCCAATATAAGTGTATTGGGGTGAGACATTTCAGCTCTGGAACCTCTCACATCAACCAAATAACTGGACGCGAGCACCAGGACATCCAGCAAACTCTTGTACCAATGCTCATAAAAGCTTCACCAACTGTTATACCCCTCTTTGTTCATTGCATTTGGTCTATTATTGAGTTCATCTATTGGACACAGAGTCCTACCCACACTGACACTAGTCTTGTCTCAATGGTAGCAGCTCTCCACGAGTTCCATGAGACGAAGAACATGGTACTGCAAGCTGGAGCTTGTTATGGTACTAAAGCTGTGAAGAATGATTTCAACATACCAAAACTGGAGCTCTTCCAGAGTTTTGCATGGAACATCATGGACAATGGCATGCTGATCCAGTATACTGCAGATATCACTGAGCACCTGCATATAACCCACTGCAAGATTCCATTTCAGTGGACAAACCAGAATGCTAGTACATTTATTGACCAAGTCATTGGGCCACTCAACCATGCCAAAAACATCCATCATTTTGATCTGTATCACATCCTGTGCTGTTCAAGTATACTGCTAGAAAGTATCATTGCCATTGAAGATGAACACATGGCAGATATGAACTCCACCCTCTCATTCATCTCCTGCATAGCTCCCAACAATGAGATCTTGTTCATGGGACCATGTCCTTTTTGCAACCATTTCACCAATTCCTGCAGCTTTGTGTTATATCATATATGGTGACCTAATTATTTTTCACTTTCCTCTCTCACACTTCCAGTCATGTGACCAGTCACATGACTTGGGCCTAGACCTATGACATCATGCCTCATGCCTACTGCCCCCTTTTAATCACTGTTCCTTTTCACAAGAACCCTCCCACACTTGTGGGATATCACATTCTATTACAATAGTCATTCACACCTTATCTATACACGCATGTAATGCATGGCATGGTCCATGCACAGTAAGTAGACATATATAAAGGGTGCACCCATTGCTAGCATCCCAGCTTTGGCCACTTGTGTCTTGGGTTAAAACCTTGACCAAGAAGTGTTCTCCATGGCTCTCTTCCTTTTGTGAGATCTTATGGCAGACCTTCAGTCACTTGGCTTTGGTGTTTCGCCTCTGGAATAACACTTTGTGTCTTCAAATGGAACTATAGCTTTCCATGTGACTATAAAGTCTGATGCCACCGGTCTTTCAATTGCAGCAATAGAGACCACTTATTACTTGCCTTGCTTCATGGATTATCTGACCCAGTTCATGCGGGTTGATGATCCCTGCAACCCACCAGAGCTAACCATTGATGCTTGGCACAAGTTCTGCATTCAGCACCACTCTTCTTTCTGATCCTGCCATATTATGAAAAGTCAAGTTGTACAGGCCTATCCATGCTCACATGCACATCCACTCAGTGTGCATGATGTCATCCTCATAAACTGTGGGGAGGATGTCATGGGTGCATAGTTTGTACTTACAGTTTTTGATTGATTTCCTCAAGCATCTAACAGGTGTTGCACAAGTGAAAGCTGTCTTTTTGCTGAGGTCAAAAATGCTGCTAAATGTTATCCCCACTTATCTGCTCTTGTATGTTGATTTCTTCACAGTTGTTGCTAACCCAGATGAGGACTCCAAAGGTGTGGGCCTCTATAGGGTGCAGCACCTACTATCTGCACAAGGTGCTCCAACAATTTCTCACTCAGTTGTACAAGTAACAGACATGGTATGATCCATTGAGTTGATCCCTGTCTTCGACACCAAGATTCAGGGTGTTGAGGTGACAAGTGATAATTATTTGTATGCATATCATCAGTACTATGTCAACTCCTTCATGGACAAAGAAACCTTCAATGTCATATGTACTATATAGTAGCCTGTTTTTGATTTCCCTTTTTCTTCCATTGTGATCCAGCAGGTTAGATTGATTATGCAACTAGATAAGATGATAGATTCTGTCCTGATAATCATGGGTCTGAGATACAAGGTTGTTAGCCAATTGGATATGGCCATCCCACAGTCATAAGGGTCCATAAACACAGAAACCTCTACTGATTGCATATTTCATTTCACTCATCCTGCATATGTAGCATCTGCAAAACAACTGAAATGAAACAGGTGGTCAGCAGAACATAGTGACTTACAACAGCTTACATGTGGCAAGCAGATACCTCTCATTGGTGGAGATGATGGATACTCTTGACTATCTTGCCCTGATCTTGCTGCACACTGATTTAGACTATCTTGCCTGGACATCCAACAATAACAAATGATCATAGTGGTAATGTGAATCAGTACTGAGAAATGTAGTAACAACAGGATGAAACTAGTGATTGTGAAGTACATGATATATTTCTTTATCTGCAAAGGAGTTAAGATAGTACTATGTATATACCTCTAAACACATCTCACTCGAAACTGGAATCCCCTGGATTTTTGTGCCATACACAGGAATTAGCTCCACATTGCATACCATGTCTGTGATGGAAATAACTGCATGAAATTTTATTGCACCCACACAGGATTGGGGGGAAACCATTTATTATACCTTGTATAGCCCAACTCTAGTGTCAGTGGAGTCATCCAGTGACCCAACAACCTGAAAATATTCAACATAGAGGAGGGGTGTGTGAAGGTATGGAGAGAGCTGCATTGTAGGCTTTGGAGAAAAAAATGATCAAACTCGAGCAACATCTGACATTAATGATAATGCTAAGGGAAGGAGCTTGTGATGGAACAGAAAAACATACTGAAAACCCCTATTTCATTGCCACAACTGAGGAGGACAGTATCACAGCACCTATATGGTATATTGTCAGAAGGGGGATATGCCTGGACAACCTGGCTCTTCATTATGTAGTGTGATTAGAAGAACAAATGTAGCTGAATGCAGAATTTGTGCCATAGGTTGACCCTACCCATCATTGGGTCCTAAAGGCACTGTGGCTCACTGCTGGAGGCCAAATTAATGTAGCCAATGACAGCTTGTATAAGGTCAGGCCATCTGTATGTGTGCTCCATGTCACTCAACAAAACACCAGAGCTATCAGGTTGTACTGTCACATAAAATGCAATAGCACCATTGAATGACACAATCCCTTTGGTTTCTGAGAAGTGATCACAGTATAAGTATGGGCCTTTGGTTAGGATTTCACACTCAGGAAGCATGTGGGTGACAAATGATAGAGTTGGGTTGATTTCTGCCAGCTCTTCATTTTCCATGACAACTGTATTATCCAATGGTATGTTGGATAACCAAAGTATATGGTATAGTTTAAAGCAGCTGAGGTTTTTCTCATAGTTCAGTAACTTCACAATCTGGTCAACGAAGTTCCAGGAATATCAATTGGTGTGTCTGAAAGGGATCTTACAGTCAGTGATGAGTAGGAGCTTGCTCACATTATTACAATTTACACTTGTGTTCCTACTTTTTCCTTCTGTTGTTGGACTTGTCTCTTCTTGTTTAGCTCTTGTTACACTAAACTTGTAGTTCCCTTCCCCACATGCTTGATTGTTCCTCTTGTTTCTAGAACATTCTTCAATTACTTGTTGCTCATCTTTTGCCATTGGCTTGCTGACTCAATGATCAGTTAGCTGTTTATTCTTTCATGTTCTTTCAGTTTCTATATGATTACTCAGCACCCCTTCACTCTTGTATATAAACTCCCAAGCAGCACCCATGTCTCCCAGCTTAGATCTACTTGGCTTACATAATCCTAACTCCTTTTCTTGTATCTTCACTCTACACCTGAGTGAGCACTTTTGCTCCTGCCTGTGTCCTATTCTGATCACAAGGGATAGTTCTTGGTCCACCCATGTTACCAGGAAGTCCCCTCATCTGGTAGTACCAGGATGAACCCTTGACCTTGCTGTTTGCAAGGTACCTCTTTGTCTCAGTGTTTTAGGACCTTCACCAAGTTCATGCTTGACCCTTTGGGATCAAGTGTAACAAAAGGTCTAAGCTCTCCTGCTGCAGTTAGCACCACCTAAACCACCACCATATCTTGACAAAACCCCCCTAGCCTTGCTGATAGGATTTTCAGACCTACCAGAGAACACCCACCCATTGACTCCAAACCTAAACCTCAGCCCTCTAAAGAAGAACAACCCCCATCATCACCAGACCTTCATTCCCTTTACTTTTGCTACTTGTTGAAAAGTCATCAAAACCTGTGCTCTAGTTGATTCTGGAGCCACCCAATCCTGCATAGATTGGGCCTTTATCAAGAAACACCACATCCTGCTTACCTGCCTCCCAAAATCTCTCCCAGTTTGGAATGCAGACAATATCCTGAACAAAGAAGGACCCATCAAATTCTTAGTCACCTTACCTTTTGCCATTGAAGACTTGTCCTACTCCGAGACCTTACATGTCATGCACTGCAGAGATGACCCCTTCATTCTTGGAATGCCTTGGTTGAAAAATGCCAACCCCCTCATTGACTGGTCCACCAACACTCTCCTTCTCCCTATTTCCAACACTCTACCACCTATCAAACCAACAGAATCCCCTATGGAGATGAAATGGCTCATGGCACTTGTGGCAGAGGTTGTGAATATCTCAGACCCTGTCCAGATTTGCCATGTCCATGTCAAACAGGATTGAGACAGTGCATTGTTTGACTATCTCCAGGACTGGGGAGAACACAGATGGCCCACATATAAAGAGTGGAAGGCCTGGGAAGATAAAGTCATGGTTAAACATCTCACCACTGCAACTGACCTTGCTATAGAAGCCCTTGCTGAAAAGAAGGAGGTATGCCTCCTACCCAAATTCACAGACTTCACCTCAGTATTCTCCAAGGAATCCACTGATCACCTTCCTCCCTCTGTTATGAACCGCATGTAACTAACTTTTTTTCTTACACTCTTTTCCTACATTCTTTTCATTCTCACACTCTTTATGTCACGTGACCTCCATGAGGCCAATCACATGACCAGTCACATGATGAGTCCAGACCCTGACATTATCTATGACATCACACCTCAAGATTGCCACATGGCAAATCCTAGAATACCCTAACCCTTACCTCCATTGAATCTCCACAGCAATCCTGTCACCTCCTAGATCTCCTGATCCGATCTAATCTCCTTCACTGTATCACATCTTATTTATCTTAGATACCATCTCCATGGATCTCAGAGTTCGCCTCACAGCCACCTTGCACATCTCATCTCTGTCTGCACTTCCTTTCTCTACCCATGGTCATTACCATCTTACCATATGTAGTATAAGTCCTGTCTATTATTACCATATATAGTAGTGTGCTGCTTGGTCTGTGCACAGGCCTTGCCAATATATAAGGCAGCGGTCCCAGCTAGCTAAACCCCAGCTTTAACCACTTGTCATTTCACCTTGCTCTTGGGCCCCTGGGACTTGGGTTAAAACCTCGTCTGCTATGGGCACTCCCTTGATGTGGCTACTGGCACTTGTAGCTCCCCTGCCAGGATTACAGCATTCCTCTCTCTGCTGGGTAGCTCCATCATCAGCTGCTGATTTGGTTTCTTCTGGCCAAAGGATCTCTCCATTCCCTTCCAATGACTTCTCAATGAAGTCATAACACCCTCTTGGCCTTATGACCACCCCATTTGTTATGAATCCCCTTGCATCTAACTATTTTCACCACACTCTTTACACTCATTCCTTCCATCCTCACACTCCTTAAGTTATGTGACCTCCATGAGGCTGATCACATGACCAGTCACATGATGTGTCCAGACCCTGACATCATCTATGACATCATGCCTCAAGGTCAGCACATGTAGACTATCTTAGATCCCTCCATGATCAGATCTCCATGGCATTCCTATACCATCTCCCTAGATCTCCTGATCTGATCTAATCTTCACCTTGTATCCTATGTATCACATCTCTGCAGATCTAGATCCAGATCTCAGGGTTTGTCTCATGGCAGCCTTGCTGTCTTCATCTCCATTCACTTATCTTCTATTCCTTTCCATGTTCATTACTATACTGTTGTTACCTTTCCATGTATAGTAGTTAGATCCTGGTCTGTGCACAGACCCAGGCAATATACAGTGAGCAACAAAACCAACCCAATGTTTGCATTATTTTGATTGTTGAGCTAATATCTAGAGAACTACTAAATGAAGACCCCTAAACCTTACCCTTGGTAGAAAGCCCTGATAAAGGGCTTTCCAAACATATATAAATTGCTTAGCTAATCCTTTCTATTTCAGGAGATATTCCCATATTAAACACATGTACTTATTGGGTCAGTTTTGTTGCTGATATGTTAAAGTACTAAAACTACATGTTGTGACATAATATTACATAAGCAACAAGTCATGTGGTTCACTATAAGTTCAACATGATACAAACACATCAAAATACCATTGCTTTTTTCACTCCCATGACCATGAAATTTCTCTCTATTGAATAAACTGCTTATGTTGTTTCTCTCTTGGAATTGGGTCACTCAACTCATCAAATTGCTCATTATACTGGTCTTGGCCAATCTACTATCAGCAGGCTACATTTGAAACACTGCCCTAACCTTCCCAAGTCCTCTGGTGGTCAACCATCTATCATTACTCCTCTTGATATGCATCATGCTATCCATCTTATTGGAACTGGAAAGGCTGAAAATGCTGTCCAGGTTACCAAAGCACTTCAGGATGTCAAGAACCACTCCATATCTTCCCAAACTGTTTGCCATTGCCTTAAAAAAGCTGGTATGAAGGCTGTGGTGAAAAAAAAAAGCCCACTTCTTTCCTAATATCATAGAAGAGCAAGATTGGACTTTGCTGAGAGTCATCAGCACTGGACTGTGGATAACTGGAAACATGTTATATGGTCAGATGAGACCAAAATCAATCATATTGGGTCAAATGGTAGAAAGTGGGCTTGGAAAAAGGCAGGAGAGGGCCTAAGTGATAGGCTTGTAGAGAGAACAGTCAAGTTTGGGGGAGGATCAGTGATGATATGGGGCTGCATGACCTGGGAAGGGGTTGGGGTGGCATGTAAAATTGATGGTAAGATGGATGCTGACCTTTATGTACAGATTTTAGAGGATGAACTTCAGGAAACATTGGAGGATTATGAGAAAAATCCAGATGATATCATTTTCCAGCAGGATAATGATCCCAAGCACACAAGCAGGAAGGCCAAGAAGTGGTTTGATGACCATGGATATGAGGTCATGGTGTGGCCTGCTCAGTCCCCAGTGTTACGAATCCCCTTGCACCTAACTATTCCACTTCACACTCTTTCTCTCACTTTCCTTCATCCTCACGTTCATTACATCACGTGACCTCCACGAGGCCGATCACATGACCAGTCACCTGATGAGTCCAGACCCTGATGTCATCTATGACATCATGCCTCAAGGTTGCCACATGGCAAACCCTAGACTACCCTAGACCCTCTATCTCCATCGGATCTCCACGGTAATCCTGCCACCTCCTAGATCTCCCGATCCGATCTAATCTCGCTCATGTATCCATTAGTATATATGGGATCTTGATCCCGATCCTATCTCCTAGGACTACAATCTAGATCTCAGGGCTCGCCTCCTTGCAGCCTGACCTCTTTAATCTCTGTCCTTCCATTCCCATCATTACGCTTACCGTAGTATGTTTGTTACCATGTATAGTAGTGTATAGCTTGGTCTGTGCGCAGACCCAGGCAATATATAAGGCCAGTGGCCTAAAGCCGGGAACCCCAGCTTTAGCCACTTGTCCTAGGTTCCCCTCTGTGTGCTAAGGGACTCGTCCCTCGTCCTCAAGGTAGCTCTTTGGCGGTTTCGCTCCGGCTAGCCCACGACACAGGCATTCCTTCCTTCTGCCAGGTAGCTCCATCATCAGCTTCCTCTCTCTAGGGTTATGGTTTGGTCCAGCCAATGGTTAGATTCGGTTTCCTGGTGAACGCGACGAGCCGTTCACAACACCCAGACCTTAATCCTATAGAACATCTGTGGTTTATCCTCAAAAGAAGGCTAGCAGAGTACCCTGAATTACCCAAGGGAATATTAGAACTTTGGGAACATATAAAGGTGAAATGGTACAAGATCAGGGCTGCCCAATGTCAGAAGTAGATTGAAAGTATGCCTAGAAGGATTAGAGAGGTTATTCAGGCTAAGGGAGGATATACTTCATACTAATTTATATATTCTTGATATCAGCAACAAAACTGACCCAATGAGTACTTGTGTTTAATATGGGAATATCTCCTGAAATAGCAAGGATTAGCTAAGCAATTTATATATGTTTGGAAAGCCCTTTATCAGGGCTTTCTACCAAGGGTAAGGTTTAGGGGTCTTCATTTAGTAGTTCTCTAGATATTAGCTCAACAATCAAAATAATGCAAATATTGGGTTGATTTTGTTGCTCACTATATAAGGACAGTGGCCTAAAGCTGGGAACCCCAGCTTTAATCACTTGTCAGATTAGCTTGTCAGAATTGGGCAACCATGCACACAGCCACAATCGCCTGATTCCCTTTGTCCTTGTCCACATCTGTATATACAACCCTATTTGTATCCCTTTGATCCTTTCTTCTTTCTTTCATGCCTTTCTCCCTTTATGATTATCCTTTCTTTGTACTGCTAAGTGGCAAGATACCTATTTAGTCACTCGATTCTCAACACGCCTCAGTATATTTGTCTGTCACAATGACTGAGGTGAGTATATAGTCTATGCTATGAATCACGATACTTATAACTTGGGTAGACCCTTGCTCACAGGTAATACACCAGTATGTTTGCCTATTGCAACAACAAAGACCCTTGCTTGCAGTTCTCCCCTCACATATCTCCTTTTGTAGCCTTTTCAGGTTATGAGCCCTGACCTCCTCATATAAAACAAATTGATCAAACATCTCATGAACATGTCTACTACAATTCCACTTACAACCAATACCCTCCCCAGTAACATCCTAAAACTCGACATTAAAGGAACAAATTGGGCCATATTTTCTTTCTGCTTCCAGATCACTGTTGAAGCCAAAGAAATGTGGGGCCACTTCAATGGCACTGCCATGAAGCCAATGACACAAATCCCACTGACAGCAGATGAAAAAGCTGATGTCAATAAGTGGAAGAAGAATGAGGGGATATCCAAGCATTTACTCACTCAGTGCATTTCAGACTCGACCATGTTGAAAGTGCAGAAGCTGGCTACTATAGAGCTGATGTGAAAGGAGATATCATGCAAGTATACAGAAAAAGAGGCATACACACAGACCGAGCTCCACACTCAATTCCTCAAATCTAGGCTGTCAAAGGGTGGTGACATTCACCAGTTTCTTGATGACCTGTGAACAAGATGCAAGGAGCTAGTGTCAGTAGGGGTGGACATTGACAGAAAGGATTACTGCTCCACAATCATCTGGTCACTCCCAAATTCATTGGCAAACTTCACATCTGCACAACTTGCAGTAGCCTGCCTGTATGTGAGCTCTAAAACTATCGACCCTGATACCCTGATCTTGCTTATTAGTGAAAAATCTGACAAGTATAAGGTGAAGGGTACAAACCATAGCAACCAGAAGGATTATGATGAGGCAATGGTAGTGGCACCCCCTTCCCGAGCACCTGGGCATCAGGGAAAAGGTCATCAATTGGACAAGTTGAAGCAATGCTGCTGGACCTGTGGTTTGAAACAGCACCTTGCTGCCAAATGTGATAAAAAGTCAATGGGCAATAAAGGAACCTCACACTGTGCTGATAGCACACATGTGGCAGCAGTTGATGATGACAATGATGGGGTCTTCGGTGTCATCAGCAACAAGGAATCTTTCCCTGACTTGGAGAGTGTCAGTGATGAGGATTCTTTGCTGGACTTGGAGAGTGTCAGCAATGAGGATTCTTTGCTGGTGACAGAACCTATTTATTTCCGTTCCTATTATTTCCTCTTATCTTATCTTATCGTCACAGGTTGACGTCATCTTATCTAGATTCAGGTAGATCCTTCTAGATCATTCTATTACATCATAGGCTAGACCATGACATCATTCCATTCCTTTCCATCATTATTTAATATTCGTTAGTAAGTAGCCCTTAGCCCGAGTTACAGGGTTTACCTAGGGTTTTGGGCTTAGACAGTAGTATATAGTCGTAGCACTCGCCTGTAGATTAGGCTTCGTGCTCGATATTCTAGTCCTTTCACTCTCATTCCCAGAGTGAAGGCCCGGACGTCCTTTGGCATACTTTATGCTTTAGGTTAGTTCCTGACAGCTGGACTTGGAGAGTGTCAGCAATGAGGATTCTTTGCTGGACTTGGAGAGTGTCAGCAATGAGAATTCTTTGCCAGACTTGGAGAGTGTCAGCAATGAGGATTCTTTGCTAGACTTGGAGAGTGTCAGCAATGAGGATTCTTTGCTGGACTTGGAGAGTGTCAGCAATGAGAATTCTTTGCCAGACTTGGAGAGTGTCAGTGATGAGAATTTTTTGCTGGACTTGGAGAGTGTCAGCAATGAGGATTCCCTGCCTGACCTAGACAGCATCAGTGATGACAAATCCACAATAAATCCTGACAATGTCACCTCATGCAATCGCTAGAGTACCTTTTTTGGGATTGAAGAAGATTCTTCTGATAATTGAGCCATCAGCATTAGTCATGAACAAATAGGTGAGCTGAGCTTTATTTCCCTTGATACCAGATTGCTGCTTGTCACATAGGCTATGATCTGGTGGCATACTATCTGTGTCCAAGTTAAGTTAAGT
>JBBPMX010000058.1:0-35119 GCA_038090515.1 Pulveroboletus cf. viridisquamosus | reverse complement strand
TAAACGATGCACGCCTCGCGACTGGCAAAGGGCCCATAGGGTTTATCAACCCAACGGTGAGTTACTTTATGTCAGGTACAATGCACATGGATCCCAATTGGTCTTTATCACTGCCCTAGATCTACTCAACAGAGTTTGCTGACGCATTTAACGATATTACTGAGGGCACAAATCCTGGTTGTGGCACGGCAGGGTATAATGCAACAGATGGATGGGACCCTGTCACTGGCCTTGGCACACCCAATTTCCCTAAGCTTCTCCAGCGATGGCTGTCATTGCCCTAGACGATATGGAGTGCTCCTCGGCACAAGTGACTTTGAAGGAATGTCTTTGTATACACATCACATCAGTAAATTTACAAAATGCTTTTGTATACTTTTCTGCACTTTCAAAGTTTGGAAGCCATGGCAAAAGTGCAAAAGCTCTGAAAGCCATAGCACTTGGGCAGAAGGTGCATCCCAAAAGTTCAGAAACACTCAGCAAAGTTGAAAAGTTTTAAAGCATGGTACATTATTATGGTAGTAGTCAAAATAGGTAGTGCATTGCTATCAGTATGCAGTACAAAACATTGATACCAGAAAAATCTCATCCAGCAGAAGCTTGGTGAGACAGTGGGGTGGGAGAAAATAGGAATAGGTGGGTCATGGACATTGGTCTGGGGTGTTTATAGTGTAGAGCAAATGGAAACATATATTGCATCATTTGAGAGAGGGGGGCGTTCATAGTATAAAGGAGATATAAGTCACAAGTCACAGGAGGAGGGGAAATTGTTGAATGAGCTATGACTTGTTCCAGCCTCATTCTATAGTAGTGTACAGTAGATTACTTATTATAGTATATTATATCAGCTGTACTTACATTGACACTCAGTGTCATATCTGTTCCGTCCTCTGTCTGTTGTGAACGGCTCATCGCGTTCACTGAGAAACTGAACCTAACCGTCAGCTGGACCAAACCATAACCCTAAAGAGAGAAAGCTGATGATGGAGCTACCTGGCAGAAGGAAGGAATGCCCGTATTGGGGGCTAGCTGGAGCAGGAACCGTTGTAGAGCCTTCATGAGGGACGAGGGATGAGGCCCGAAGGCCAAGCCCTTAGCAGACAGAGGAGGAGCCAATCAACAAGTGGCTAAAGCTAGGGTTCCTGGCTTTAGGCCACTGGCCTTATATATTACCTGTGTCTGCGCATGGACCAATCTATACACTACTATACATGGTAATGAACATAATATGGTAAGTGTAATGAAGGAATGGAAGGACAGAGATTAAGAGCTGCAGGCTGCAAGGAGGTGAGTCCTGAGATCTAGATCATAGTCTTAGGAGATAGGATTGGGATTGAGATCCAATATATACTAATGGATACATAGGGGAGATTAGATTGGATCAGGAGATCTAGGAGGTGGCAGGATTGCCATGGAGATCTGATGGAGATTGAGGGTCTAGGATAGTCTAGGATTTGTCATGTGGCAACCTTGAGGCATGATGTCATAGATGATGTCAGGGTCTGGACTCATCATGTGACTGGTCATGTGATCAGCCTCATGGAGGTCACGTGACATAATGAATGTGAGGGTAAAGGAAAGTGAAAGAAATGAGAGTGAGGGTAAAAGTTAGGTGCAAGAGGATTCATAACACCATCCTCTGAACCCCCCATCCCTTCTCTGGTACTCTGTAACCTGGACTTTGTATTTCTGATCTGGACTTCCTCCTTTTCTCTCAAACTTCCACAGTTACCATATTTAGTATTTCCCTTGTCCCTCCTTGACCCTTCATTCCTTTCTTGCCCCTTCATTCTTATTGTAGACCTTTTGCCACACCATATGTCTCCCCCTACATATGCTCCCTGCCTCCACATGCTTTCCTTTTACCTGATGTACCTTACCATATGCTCCTCCATTCCTCTGTCTGAACTCTGATCAGACTTTCATATATAAACCCTCTGTACTCTGTCCTCATACCTTAGTATGAATATTGAACTAGTCACCTCCTGTCTCTCGTCTGACTCCCTCCTCCCCTACTCTCTACTCTCCTCCTATGAAATATGAGGACAGAGCCTAGGCAAGGGTGCAACATATAAGTCCTGTGCCAACATCCTCCTAGGTACCCCCTTGCTGCTCTGAACTCTGTTCATCCCCTCACGAACTTCATATATTAACTCTCAGACCTCCAATTGGACTTGAGTCTGGAGGACCCAGACTTGACAGTATATTCATACTCACCCTTGTCAAGGCTCATACTCCCTCTTGTCAAGGTTCATTCTTTCTGACAGTTTCCATGTCTGTGCACACAAGACGAACTGCTCAGTGTGAGCAGATCCTGCAGACTGCCTTTGACAGTTCTCGTGGGGTCCCTGGAGACTTTTGTAGCTTCTCTGCATGCACAATGGTTACTGTGCCCTCTATCTCTGAGATGTGTAACAGACAACCCTTGTCCCCGCTAACACCCCTTTCACTTACCCTCAGCCCCAAACTTCCTCCGATTGGTTCTCAGGAATGGGATGATGATGTAAAACACTAATCCTATCCAGAGTGGATAAGGACTAGAAAAAGAAAGGGTGTGAGTATAGGACTTGACCTAAGGGAGGGGGACAGGAAAAACAGGCCACAGTGAGTAGAGGATCTAGGTAGCTCCCTTTTCAGACAGACAGAAAGTGGAGGGGAGGAAAGATATTCTTTTCTGAGGTGTGGTACACCCATTTTATAGTCCTGGGACTTCTATCTACGAGATCTAGCTAATCCAGGTCCAAATGGCACCCAGCGGGTATGTAAGCTAAAAGAATCTGGTCCAGATGAACAAATCCAGTACTGGATTGATGCAGTCCAGGCCCAGAACAAACGGCTGGATTGTACAGATGGATGCGGATGGACGAAGACATAAATGGAAGATGAAAAAGACCTACCCAGACAGACAATGGATGCTATGGATACTTGAATGGACTTTTGCAATGGATGAAAAGAGGAGTTTTGCAACTGTAGGAGGACTCAATCTCCTACATCCGTGGGAGACTTGAATACTGACTGTCCCCAGTCAGTCACGTGACCATGGGAAGTCATGGCTCAGCAAGAACAATAGCGCTGTGGGTGGACCGAGTGTCCACCTGATCATGGGTCAGGCTCTGTAATGCGTCTTTCTATACTATCCCCCTCATCCTCTTACCAATAATGTCCGAATACGAAGATATTCTCACATTTACACAACTGCCAAAAGACAACCCACAAGCACATGCCCATGCCAACCTCAAGGCTGCCTGCAAATCGATTGCCATTGTTGCAAAAATGGTCCCAGATGATAAAGATGAGCTGGAGGAGGAGAAGCAGATGTGAATTGTCAAATGGGAGAGTACCGTGGTGCATAACTGATTCTTGCTTCTAACCTGATCTCTAATCTGTTATAGAAAAACACACTTGGCTGCCTACGAGATGCATGCCATCTAGGTGTTGTTACACTTGATCCTGAAGGGTCGAGCGTGAACTTGGCAAAGGTCCTAAAATACTGAGACAAGGGGGTATCTTGCTGGCAGCAAGATCAGTGGTTCATCCTGGTGATACCAGATGATGGACTTCCTGGTGAGACGGGTGGACCAAGGGCAATCCCTTGTGATCGGGATGGAATGCAGGAAGAGCTAAAGCACTCACTCAAGTGTAGAGCGAAGACACACGAAGAGGAAAGTTAGGATGTTATACACCAAGTAGGTCTAAGCTGGAGTACAGGAGAGCTATTTGGAGGTTTATATATGAGGATGGGAAAAGGCTGAGTAATTGCATGGAAGGGAGAAAAACATGGGAGAACAATGGCTGACTGATTGTTGAGTCAGAGGGCCAGTGGCAGAAAGAGCTCACTTAGTAACTAAAGAATGTTCTAGAAAATGGAAGAAGGATCAAGTACGTGATGGAAGGAACTATGAGCTTAGTGTGATAAGAACTAAGCAAGGAGAGGTAAGTCTGACAAAAGAAAAGAGCATAGTGATAAATCGTAACAGGCGTTGAGGCCATACTCAACACCAGAACAGCTGAAATGATCACAGAAGCCAACGACACTGCTGCATGATGAAGGGCAGAGAAGATGGATTGTCAAGATAAGGTTGATGACAAGTGGTGGGCAGCTGTGCCACAACCACCCCAGGAAGACCCTGAATGGGCTCCCTCCTCAGGAGCCAACCAAATTCCAGCAGATCCCATTCCAGGACTGAGCAAGGGCACAGGAGTGAAATGGTTGCTTCCCATGGTTGTCATCCCATCATGGCAAACCAAGGTAAGTAGCAAATCCAGTATCACAGTATTCATACTAATGGGTTATATCAGCAATCACAACTCGTGGTGGATGACGAGGAGGACAATGATGATGAAGAGGATGAGGAGGATGAAGAGAATGAGGATGAGGAGGATGACAAGCTGGTCCCTAAGAAGACAGCCATGGGTGACTCATCCAGTTACCATGAGCTCCTGTGTGCCGGTTGCACCAAGGCTGGGGTCCGGTGTCGAGGTTGTGAAGGTCACACATGCAATCGATGCCAAGGTCTCAAGGCCAGGTGTGACAAGTCCAGCGGACACGGGGGAAATGTGACAAAGGTACCAAAAATGAGTGGGATGAAAGACCGGAAGGGGAAAGGCAAAGCCCATGTATAAATTCTGGGAATGATATATACAGCGACCGCATTGCATTTAGGAGCAATTCAACTTTCTGGGAGTTATCCATGCTGACTAATGCTTGTGTTGGTTACCACAAAACTTTTAGCACTGTGCCGACAATGCTGGATGGTCGGGACACAAACCTTGTCAAACAATTGTGCCAGCCGCTGCTGGAGGGTTTGAGGGATAAAGTTAGGCTGAGTTTGAAATATTCACATGATACACTAAATACATGCAAACACCAAATGCCGCCCTCTTACCCTCCAGCACAAGGATGGGAAGGAGCCTAGGTGATACCCTGCATTTTTCTCTTGTCTGGCAGTTGAAACTGTCCTTTTGTCTGGGTCATTGGACCCTTTAACTGGGGAGCACTTGCTCCCATCTTGCCTGGCCTTTTCCTATGGGTACAAACCACTTCATCCTTGGGAGGTCTTCCCCCCAGAGCCAAAGTGGCTCATTCTCATATGCAGGCTGATGGCCTTCTGGGTGATCTCCATCCACCAGACCTCCTTGAGGATTTCCTTGATGCTGGAGTGTTCAGCAGATATACCACAAGCTTCAAATATACTTCGTATAATCATGTGGGGTAACCTGTAATCCACAGAGGAACTTCCTCCTGAAAGAATAATCATCCAGGGGTTATGCCATCTGGTACGTATGATGCCTGAGGTCATTGTAGAAGGCAAGGGCCCCCTTTTCAGGGGAAAACCTTATGCAGTCATACTGTTCTGCTGTGTTCTGTGCTGAGACCTTGTGCATGAAGCATTTGAACAGTCCAGTGATCAGGTCCTTGAAGGACCAGAATTGGATTGCTCAATCTGGTGATTTGACCTCCTGGTTATATCACTGGGAGGCTAGGTCCTCCAAGTACAATCCTGTGTACAGTATGTGATCCTCATTGCAATCTGGTCTGGTGACCTTGAATGTATGGAAGTACTTCAATAACTGGCTCAGCTAGTCATTGAATTTTTTGAGGTCATCCTGACCTCTGTACTTCCCAGGTTTGGGTGGATTCATCACCTTAACCTCAGGCCCCACTGGGCTGGTCAGTCATCTGACTTGTTCCCATATACGCTGTGCATATCACTGCTGCATGTAGTCCATGTAGTGCATGTTACCAGGGGTAAATCCCCTGAGGTAGTTACAATGATGTTTTCAACTGGCAGGCTCACCCCCACCACTTCTCCCATTGGACTGGCTATCAGATTGGCTATCAGATTGACTACCATCTTCTGGATCCCCTGGATCACTCAGGTCATATGGAGGTCCCCTGCTGAGGGGTCCTCCCACTGGAGGGTCTACTTCCTCTGCATCCTGTCGCCTATGAGGTCACTCCTCCTGGTGTGGGGCAGGTTGTCAACCCTCATTGGCATCATGACCACGGTCTCCCTGAACAGGTCTATTACCAGACAGTCAGCTATCCCTTGCAGCATTATTCACTGCTATGGCACAATCCCATGCCATTCAATGCAGGAGAGCTTTTTCCCTCTGTCCTGGGGTGCTGTATAGATGGCACATGATGTTGGAATCCCAACCTGATAGGTATGGGTATGCTGGTTGATTCAGCATATTAGGGGCGAGGCCCTGCTCTGTCATCATATGACTGGTGGGGGCACTTTGGCTACAGGACATTGCTGTCCCTTGCCTTACTGGGCTGCCCGCCTCACTTTGGGATGATAGATCCATCTTGATGGGCACTGGGCTGACCACCTGGTTGGTTATCCCATTGTCATCCACAAATCTTCGTTGCAATCATTCTAGCATTGCAGCATTATGCTGCCCAGGATTTATCCTGTGATTGTGGAACCCCTCGGGTCCCACATTATACCTCAACCATTGACGTTGCACGTCTGTGAGGAACTCGTCAATGGTGGCAAGGGCCGTTCTGGGATCAATTGGCACATCTCCCTCAGATTGGTCCCCCAGTGGGGGCAACATGCCCCCCATGTAGGCCCATATGATTGGGCTCTTGGCTCTCAGGCCTGGTGACACCTCTAGCAAGGTCAATGAATGGTTGATGTTCTCAGGTTGCAGGATCAATGGGCTCATAAGGGCAGGGTCAGCTTCTGCTGCCCTTTCTCTGCTGTCCTTGATGCTGCTCAGTGTCTGGGAGGCCTGTGCCTCCTCTGCTACTGCAGTGCTAGGCCCAGGTTCCATACTCAGTCCCAGTGTCTGGCCCATTATTGGGGTTTTTACCTCCTTCTTTATAGCTTTAGGATCCCTTGGGTTTTCCTTAGGAGTCCTGGGTGGTTGTGAACTACCTGTTGAGGGGTTTTCCCCTTGTCCTGACAGTCTGGTTACCATCAACTTCACTTGGCTGTGGGTCACTGTGTGACTCATCATGAATACACATTTTTTGCACTTCAAAAAACTGTAAGGTTGTTATTATACTGGGTGCTCTGCACCCATCCTGGTGATGGGCCAATCCTCTTACTATACTCCTATGTACTCATTCATGAATAACTACTTGGTTCACCTCACCCATGTGAGTAAGGAGTGAGGACAGGGCCTCTCCTTTTTATCTACATACCATGTATGTGATTGCCTCATATCACATGCACTCCTAAGTACGCAGTCAGGGGCTATTACCCCATTTAGTATCTATAGGGGCTGTTGCCCCTTACACAGGATGCTGAGCAAGGATGGGTGATAAATGAACTGCAAGGTAGTCAAAGCATTAGCAGCTGCTCCTGACACAGGTGGGAGATTTTGCACATTGAAGGCATGAATAGGGCTTAGCTGGAGACCTTGGAAATTTCCATGTGAATGCTGTGTGACACCCAGGCCTGGGCCACCTGGCTGCAGGTGATCTATTGCTAATATATGTTGCTGTGGTGCAATGCCAGTTTGACTGGCAGGTATCATCCAGATGTCAGCAGGAGAAGATGGTACCAATGAATGATGTATAAGGTAGCAAATGTGCAGGAACGAGTTGAATGTGCCACAAATGCAAGTTGAGTGTTTGTACACTGTTTAATTAGTCAATAAACATGTGGACCTGCAAATTGATTGTAGATTTGACTTTTGAGCTCAAGCTGTCAAGTTCCAACTTGTAAACTGAGATCCAGGACATAAGTTACATTGATATGACATGCACAGGGGCCATCTTTCTAGATATATCTCATTGCTCCCAAATATACTACAGTTCCATCCTACCTTGCAAAGTGAACAAAGTGACTTCTTGCCCAGTTCGGTTGCACCAAAGTGTATCAAAGTGTCATTCACACAAACCAAACCGAATTAACTGTGAAGTCACTTCACTTCTGCAGCAACACTAATGTTGTCGCATATTTAGTGTCTGCCTTATTGTAAACCACCTCAGGCACTAGTTTTTGGAAGCAATAGTGATCTGAGAGGTGAGGTTGTTTGTAGTGATGTAATTGCCCCATAAGGTCCTTCCATCTTTGCCAGCATCTCCTGATTACATCTAAAATTAGTTTTGTGTGATAGAATCATCCTCTAGCCACTGCTATGCTGCATCAGCTGCACTTCTTGTGCTTATATTGTCAACCATGATGCAGCACATGTGCTATCCATGTGCTTCCATGATCCTTGCTGCATGCATCCTGCAAGCATCTCCCAATCCTAACTTTTCATTCTCTGTCTGCCATGACTCCTGCAAAGGGCTCTCACTCGACATTGCCCAGCACTAGTAAGGGTCTTGGTAGGCATTTCATGTCTCCTTGTAAACTTTGCAATCCCAAGAAAACACAGACATATGTGACTATCTCAGGGCAGGGGATGAAGTGTCAATGGTTACTTGCATAGCTTAGTGACCTTTTGAACCCTTCTGTGCTAGCATCATCTTCTTCTGCAAATGACTCTGCATTGCCTCCCCTTGACCACTTCAACTCACTATTTGTATCAGCTCCCAATGAAGATGCAGTGCCCAAGACAGACCTCTTGGTTGACACTCAGACCCTAGACATGGAATTCCCACCAGCAGGTTCAGCATCTGGGCATATTTCATATAATTGCCATACTGTGTCCACCCAGTCTGAAAAATGGAAGAGTACTATCCCTACACTTGTTGCACCATATCTTACCTATTTATCCAAGACTCTTGGCAAGCCTGCTATTTCACCAGGTCTCATTATCTCACACTGCCAGAGTGACTGTGAGCTGAAGGAAACTGGTATAGTCACACTCTTCTATGACTGTGAGTTGTGTCTCCCTTATTTGGTTAAGGTCTTTGTCGATGACATATACCAGACTTCAAACCCATTACAGTCCATTCCTGCAACTGCACCTCGCTTTCCCAGGTGCTGCTATATCACGGCTTATTTCCAACTGCTTCATCCCAGCCCCACATAGCAGTTTCAGTCAAGCTACTTTCATTTTACTGTGCACTGTTCAAGCACTCTTGCGATGCAGTCAATGCATTAGCATTGGCTCTCAACTCACACTATATTCGCTGGGGCTTCTGCATAATGAATAAACAGGTAAACTATCTTTATCAACTGCTCATTTCTTACTGATGGTCTTTCCAGGGTAACATGGTCAGCAAGCCCTTCTGACACAGTCTAGGCCAGGCCATCCAGTGGTTCGATCTTCTCAGTGTTGAACTGGAGAAACACCTCAAGTCAATTCTTTCAGAATGTCGTATGTGAATCTCCAACACCCCTATGTCCTTGGATCAAACCCTGGAGCCTGGCATTCCTGATGATCCTCTGCAGGAAACAGGTCAATCTGGTCTCAACCATTCTGTGCAGAACCCCCTTCCCTCATGCAATCAACTCCTTGTCCACTGTTATCCAGCATGTTTTTTGGGGAAATCTTTTAGACAATCCCTCACTCAAGGCACAGATATTCACATTGCCACTGATGGCAACTTTCACCATTGACACTGTTGTTCAGCAGGTGATTGCCTGGTATTCTATGATCCAATATACTTTCTTTCCAAATCCCAGGTAAATACTATCAGTTAGTATATTGATAATGCTCAAAAGTGCCCAATGCAACAGCACCAGGCACATGTGCCAGGTGAGGTGGTAGATCATTATGAATCATTGTATGAAGCAGCTGATGGTAAGAAGCAGAAAACCTCTATGGAAAGTTATGATGATATGGGTGTTATGGCATTGATCTGCTGCCATGATATTCTGTTGTTTTTTGCCAACATCAACACCCCTGGCAAGCAGCAAAAGTACTGTGTTGCACTCATCGAACACTTGTTCTCCTTCCTTCCTCTACAGGCCATGGTCATACTGCTATATGATGTTGGCTGTGTGATGGAATGGTCCATGTCTCAGGTACGCAATGTTATCAATGATCATTAATTGACTAAAGTACTAAACCTCCCCTAGTATGATATTCTTTGCAACAACTTTGCATCTCACCTTCACTTTGCCACCACTGCTATGCATGCTTATGGCCATAAATGGGCATGCCAGCTGGTCTACAACCCACAACTCATTGAGGGCCTTGGTCTGTCAGATGGTGAGAGGACAGAAAGATTGTGGTCCTGACTCATCAAACTCATTGGAATTGAGCGATTCTTGGTGGTACATTGTCATACTTTTATTCAATGACATCTTCTTAAGTTCTGGCAGTGACAATGCCATATTTGGTTGATCAATTGGCAAGCTGGCACCATCAGCACAGAGATGCTGTGAGATCTCGGAGTATGGCTCAAGCAACATCTGAAGAAAGGTGTTCATGAGCAAGGAGTGGCTGCCCAGAAAGTTCTTGATAACTGTGGGGTCTCAATATCTGCACTTCAGTCACAATGGTCAGATCAACAAGCAGCACAATTATTGATACAAATATGTCAGTACTCAGTTTGTGTTACAATTTATCACTATGCTCTTCTTCTTCTGTTGGACTTATCTCTCCTCGCTTAGTCCTCTTTACACTAAGCTTGTAGTTCCCTCCATCACGTACCCGATTCTTCCTCTGTTTTCTAGAATGTTCTTTGCTTACTAAGTAAGCTCCTTTAGCCATTGGCTTGCTGACTCAATGATCAGTCAACCATTGTTCTTTCATGTTCCTTTTCCTTCTATACGATTACTCAGCTTCCCCCTCATCCTCATATATAAACCCCAAGTAGCTCCCCTGTACTCCAGCTTAGACCTACTTAGCATATAACATCCTAAATTTCCTCTTTGTGTGTCTCCACTCTACACTTGAGTGAGCGCTTTTGCTCTCTGCATCCCATCCTGATTACAAGGAATTGTCCTCGGTCCACCCGTTTCACCAGGAAGTCAATCGTCTGGTACCACCAGGACAAATATCTGATCTTGTTACCAGCAAGATACCCCTTGTCTCTGTGTCTTAGGACCTTCACCAAGTTCATGCTTGACCTTTCAGGATCAAGTGTAACAAAAGGTCTAAGCTCTCCTGCTGTGATTAGCACCACCTAAACCGCCACCATATCTCAATGAAACCCCCCCAGCCTTGCTGATAGGATCTTTGGACCTACCAGAGAACGACTGCCCATTGATTCAAAACTTGAACCCCAATCTTCTGAAGAAGAACACCCTCCGTCATCACCAGACCTCCATGTTACTTCTCCTCAAGAACAACATGAGGATCATGCCCTTGCCGCCCTTTTTTCTGAAGAAATATCCATCTTTAGAGAGCCAACCCCACTGTCTCCCACTCCCATAGCAACCCACCAAACCCTCCCCAGAGCTCTCGCCAATACAGAACATTGGGAAAGAACAACCTGAGTCCAAACTCCTGTACAAAACTCACTCCCACCATTCACTCCCCCACCAATGACCACCAAACCCACTGAGCTTCGCCTTGGGAAACCAGATGACTATGATGGCTCCTACGAGAAAGCCATCCCATGGCTTAACTCAGTCCAGTTTTACTTCATCACTAACAAGGACCTCTACAACACCAATGCAAAGAAAATTGCATTCACCCTCTCATTCATGAGAAGCAGATCTGTAGCCACCTGGGCCAACACCTTCTGAAATCAGAAACTTGCCAATCCTACTAATGGATTTGGAACATACAAGAAGTTCATAGAAAGTTTTAAAGAGACTTTCCAACACGAAGATACCATCGCAAAGGCAGTCAGATGGATGCAGGACACCCACATCTCAAAACTCTCTGATATCAATAGTTACATCTCAGAGTTCAAGAACCAAGTCTCTCTCAGCACCCTTGAAGACGACATTATCCTCACCAACTTCTTTGCTGCTGGGATACCGAACTCCCTTCACCAATGTATCTTTTCCATGGATACCCCTCCAGTCACCATCAAAGAATGGTACAAGAAAGCCATCCACTTTGTTATCCAGTGGGAGCGAGCTAATGCCTACAAGCAGAAAGGAACATATAACTACTTCCGACCTGCTGCATCTTCTACCGCCTCCACAAAGGACCCAGATGCCATGGACGTGGATGTCATCAGGATTGGCAAGCTAACCCCAGAAGAGCGAAAGCGATGCATGACGATGAAACTCTGCTTCTGCTGCTGCCAACCTGGGCATATGTCCAATGCCTGCCCCATCTTTCCAACCCCGGGAAAGAAGAAAACCTCCATCAAGAAGGTTGCCGAAACCCCCTTGCTTCCTAAACTTGAACCCATCCCTGACGATGAGGATGAAGAAGACCCCCCTGAAGAAACTGTCAAAAGAATGACCTTCTCTGGATGGGGCAAGGGTTTTTAAAGGGAGGAACACCCCTGATGCACGTTTCCTCCTCTAATCACTGTGTACTAGTAGCTAAAGATCCCTGAGCAATACAAATCCCAATTGTCTTCACTACTGGTCTAAAAGTCATCAAAACTCATGCCCTCGTAGACTCCAGGGCCACCCAATCCTGCATAGATTGGGGATTCATCAAGAAACACCACATCCCGCTCACCAGACTCCTGAAACCCATTCCAGTTTGGAATGTGGACAACACCCCAAACAAAGGGGGTCTGATTAAATTCTCTGTTACCCTACCCTTCGTCGTTGAAGGCCTCTCCTACTCCGAAACCTTCCATGTCATGCACTGCAGAGATGACCCTTTCATCCTCAGAATGCCCTGGCTATGAAAAGCCAACCCACTCATCGACTGGTCAACCAGTACTCTCCTCCTCCCCATCTCCAATGCCCTACTACCTGTCAAACTAACTGAATCTCCCTCCAAAACAAAGTGGCTCATGGAACATGCAGCCAAAGTTGCAAATATCCCAGACCCAGTTCAAGTTTGTCACGTCCAGGTCGAACAGGACCAGGATAGTACTCTGTTTAATTACTTCCAAGATTGGGGAGGACACAGATGGCTGACTTATAAGGAATGGAAAGCATGGGAGGATGAAATCATTATCAAATATCTTACCACTGCAACAGACCTCACCATCAAAGCTCTTGCTGAAAAGAAGGAAGTCCGCCTCCCCCCTGAATTCACAGATTTCACATCTGTGTTTTCTAAGGAGTCCACCGACTACCTCCCTCCCTCTTGCCCTTATGATCACCCCATTGAGCTTGACAAAATGTTTAAACCACAATCAGCAAAGCTCTACCCCCTTACTGAAGCCAAAAAGAAGGTCACCGAAGATTTCCTCGAAGAAAACCTTTGTGCAGGAAAGATTCACCCTTTGAAATCCCCTCAGTCATCCCCTTTCTTCTTCATCAACAAAAAAGACAGAAAATTATGTCCTTGTCAGGACTACCGATACCTCAATGAACACACAGTTCGGGATACCTACCCTCTTTCTCTCATTTCTGACCTCGTCGAACGGCTCCAGGGTGCCAAAATATTCACCAAGTTTGATGTCCGATGGGGGTACAACATTGTCAGGATCAAGAAATCTGACTGCTGGAAGGCTGCCTTCCTCACTCATAAGGGCCTATTCAAACCCACTATTATGTTCTTCAGACTAACAAACTCCCCTGCCACCTTCCAATGTTTCATGAATGACTCCTTTCACAACCTCATCGCCAAGGGATGGCTTGTCATCTACATGGATGACCTCCTCATCTTCTCACCAGATGAAAAGACTCACATCGAACACACCCGCTGCATCCTCCAGCAGATGACTGAACTCAACCTACATCTTAAATTGGAAAAGTGTGACTTCACCACTACCAAAGTCGAATACCTCGGCATGGTAGTCAGACCCAGGGAACTCACCATGGACCCTATTAAGCTTGCTGGGATTGCCGATTGGCCAACTCCCCTGAAGGTCAAGGATGTCTGGTCCTTCCTTGGCTTCACCAACTTCTATCAACAATTCATCCTGGATTACTCCACCATTGCTCGCCCCTTTCTTGACCTCACCAAAAAGGACCACCCCTGGGAATGGTCCCTTGCATGCACTGATGCCTTCACCTCTTTGAAGACAACATTTACCTCTGCACTCATGTTGTTCCTACCTGATCCCACTAAGCCATTCTCTATCACCACTGACGCCTTGAAATGGGCGACAGGTGGTGTTCTTCTCTAACCTGATGGTAATGGTGACCTCTGGCCATGTGCCTACCTCTCCCAGTCCTTCTGCTCCGCGGAGCAGAACTATGATATCTATGATCACGAGCTTCTCACTGTCATCTATGCACTCAAAGCATGGTGCCACCATCTCCATGGCTCCCCCTTCATGGTCTCTGTCCTTATGGACCACAAAAATCTCACCTATTTCCGCAAACCTCACAAGCTCAATCACCAGCAAGCCCGCTGGCTCCTGGACCTTGCCGACTTTGACTTGACATTCACTCATGTCCCTGGTTCCACCCTTTCTGCCCCAGATGCCTTGTCCCACCAGCCAGACTTCATGTCCTCCGACAACGCCGACAATGAGGATGTCATCCTCCTCCCTGATGATCTCTTCATCAAACTCATCGATACGGACCTTGCTGCCAAAGTTGCTGCCTCCTCCCCTTCCGACCCTGTCATCACCGATGCCCTCCACACTCTTGAAGGCTCCATTACCTCCAAGTTTCACTCCCGCCTGTCTGATTGGTCCTTTGATGCTGGCATCCTTACTTATCAGGGCTGCATCTATGTGCCTGACGCCCTCCCTCACAAGGTCATCTCTCGTGCCCATGCCCACCCCTCTGCCGGCCACCCTGGATATCTTAAGACTTGCCAACTCATCTCCTGTGACTACTGGTGGCCTGGTCTTGCCTCCTTTGTCTGCCACTTCATTGAGGGTTGTGAGCCCTGCCAGCAGATGAAGGCAAACACACACCCCACTGCCACTCTGCTCACCCCCATCTCCTCTTCCTGTACTCGCCCCTTCCAACAGATCTCCTGTGACCTCATCACCAACCTCCCGGAGTCCTCTGGCTTTGATAGTCTCTTGGTTGTGGTTGACCATGGGCTTACGCTTATGAAGGGGTTAATTTTATGCCCTACTTGAAAGACTGTCACTGTGGAAGGAATTGCCCACCTTTTCTTCCACAAGGTGTACACCCGGCTTGGACTCTATGACAAGATCATCTCTGATCATGGCCCACAATTTGCCTCAGAATTTGCCAAATCTCTAGCTAAACTCATCGGATACCAACTCGCCCTCTCCACCACCTACCACTCACAAACCGATGGCGAAACTGAATGAGTAAACCAAGAAATTGAAATCTACCTCCATCTATTCTGCCACCAAAACCCCACTGAATGGGCAGACCACATCCCCATGGCTGAATTCATGCACAACCACCCGCCCCCACTCCATCACCAACCAATCCCCATTCTTCCTCATGATGGGATGTGAACCCAAACCATTACCCATGATCATTGTGGAAACCCCACTACCTGCCATCAAGACCAGACTAGACATGGTCTCCTGCTTTCATGATGAAGCCTTGGCATCCCATGAGCTTGCATGCCAAGTCATGAAATCATGAAACACCTGCGGATTCACCCCTTGGAAGTGTGGAGACAAGGTCTGGTTAGAAGCACAAAACCTGAAATGTTCTCTCATGTCCCCCAAATTCACACCCAAACAAGAAGGACCCTTTGTAATCACCAAAGTCTTATCTCCCATCTCCTATCACCTCCACCTTCCTAAAATGTGGAAGATCCACCCTGTATTCCATGCCTCCCTCCTATCGTCCTATCGCAAAAACGATGTTCATGGCCCAAACTATCTGGCCCCACCTCTGGAGTTAATAGAAGGAGAAGAAGAATACAAAGTGGAAAAGATCATACAACATAAGGGAACTCTGACCCATCGGCAATTCCTAGTTAGGTGAAAGGGTTACACAGCTGACAAAGACTCTTGGCAAAACGAATCTGACCTGACTAATGCCAAGACCATCCTCAATGCTTATAAATGCCTCCACCCAAAAACTTTCCCTTAGTCACATCCCTCCATCTCCACAAAAACCATATATATCATGCCTATTGACTCCATCTTCTCTTGTCCTCATGTCACCTCCCCCCTTGTCCCTGTGGGAATTATCACCAGACAACCTAGCCAGAGTTCTCTGGCTAACAATCAGTGGGTGGCATCACCTCCACCCCCTGCTATGCGCACTGAATCATCTACATATTCCAATACTTCTTCCACCTGACGCTGCTGTTGATGCCTTTTCCAGCAACCTCTCCACCAAGTCATCAATAACCTTGTCGTCCTCACCCAGTTCTACCTCCTCTGGCGACTCCTACTTCGCCACCCCAGTCGAAATGTCCCCTCACCATGTTGACACCCCTCGCCCCCTGCCCACTCAAAGTGACCGTATTGTCTCCTTCAGCTGGGGAGACCCCACAGGACGTATTGCTCCTGATCATAACCATGAAGAAACCTTCCCCATGGAATCTGATCTCCCATTCCATGCCCACAGATTTAGAGAGGGCTATCCTGACGAAGAATATCATACTGTTCTCCAGGCACATCTGACCAACTCTCATCTCGCCATGCCTATTGACCACCACCTTCAGCCTGGATTGCCCCTCTTATATCTAACCCAGGCATACCGTCAGCTGGCCAGGATCCCCACCATCATCCAGAAACTCTGTTTCCCTGAATATACTATGCAATGGTTGGCCTTACTCTCTGTTCAGGAACTTGGAACAGCTGCCTTGGGAGGACTGGCCTACCAATTGGACCTTGGAGATTGGCTTGAGGAGTTAGATGGGTATATGGCTGACATTGCTTACTCCTCCCTACGAGCCAGGAGGGAAGACCAGGGAGAATACATTCCCTTCGTAACCCGTGCACAATTGGACTCTGATGATGCTATCGCCACTAATCCCAACAGACATAGCCCCTGGGAAGAGGAGGATCTCTGGCATGAGCACCTTTTTCCCCTCCCATGGGACCACCCCCACTACAAAGACACCTGTCACAAATGCCACATCCTTGGACATTGGTGAGTTCATTGCCTCCTCTACATCTGCCCCATCTGTAGGATTAGAAAACCAGAACACTCCCAATATCTCTGCCCTGAATGGGTTTCTTATCGGTCGCCCCCACCGTCTTTGTCTTTGTCTTTGTCTTTGTCTTCTTCCTCCTCCCATCGTTCCCACTGCTTTTCCTGCTCTCCACCATTGCCACCATTGCCATCCTCAATCCAACCACCATGCCACCACCCATGCCATCAGAGGAACTCATGCCATGCCATCCTGATCCCTGCACCTCATGTGCCCTCTTTGTACTCTGCAGATATCGACAATGTTATCGATGAGGTCGGATGGAGCAACATCATGGGCTCTCCAGGCCCCTCATACGGTGACCTTTAGTTTTTGTCACAGACTTAACACCCTAAACTGGGGGTAATGTTACGATATATCGCTATGCTCTTTTTCTTCTGTTGGACTTATCTCTCCTCACTTAGTCCTCTTTACACTAAGCTCATAGCTCCCTCCATCACATACCCAATTCTTCCTCTGTTTTCTAGAATGTTCTTCGCTTACTAAGTAAGCTCCTTTAGCCATTGGCTTGCTGACTCAACAATCAGTCAACTGTTGTTCTTTCGTGTTCCTTTTCCTTCTATACGATTACTCAGCTTCCTCCTCATCCTCATATATAAACCCCAAGTAGCTCCCCTGTACTCCAGCTTAGACCTACTTGGCATATAACATCCTAACTTTCCTCTTTGTGTGTCTCCACTCTACACTTGAGTGAGTGCTTTTGCTCTCCCTGCATCCCATCCCGATTACAAGGGATTGTCCTCGGTCCACCCATTTCACCAGGAAGTCAATCGTCTGGTACTACCAGAATGAATCTCTGATCTTGTTACCAGCAAGATACCCCTTGTCTCTGTGTCTTAGGACCTTTGCCAAGTTCATGCTTGACCCTTCGGGATCAAGCATAACAGTTTGTATTAGATGTACTCTATCTCATTACTACTAGATACCCTGATGAGGCTGAAAAAGGAGTTAGATAGCATGCTTGTGCTCCAGGCAAACTTGGATGCATCTGAGCATACATTGCAGGCTGTGCATGCTGCAATCCAAAAAGACCATCAAGGTAATCTTGCTCTTGAGACACTTGACAGCATGGAACGTACCTATGGTTGCTTACTTGAAAAAATTGAGGCTCTCTACTCATCACTTAATGTTCAAGATAGGTTCTCAGAACTGGAGGGTGTTAACCTGGAATTTGTGCAAATACTCCTATTGGCCCACAATCTCAAAATTAACATATGCAAGAGGGCCATCAGGAGCTTCTTTGAGTGGGATAAGCTTGACCACATGGTTGGCAGAAAAGACAAGGCTCTTGGTATGTCAAGAATCTTCTGAGTGCCATATTTCTAGACCTATTACTAATTCTGCAACTTCTGAACAACCCCTTAGGCACTAAATTGCATCAGCAAACATGTAAGGCAATTGCCAAATGTCAACCAGCTCTCATGTCCACTATATGCAAATTCAACTGTTACTGTGAACAGCTTGAGCAGTTATATGACCCTGAGTATGCTATCCCACTCCCCACTCCCCTTCCTACAAAGCTTGCAGACATGCATAGTGACCAGACATTACTTGAGGACGTCTGGATCACCCCCTCACAAGGCCATGTACCACAGTGGCTTGAAGATCACAATGTTTGCAATGGTATCAGAGCCCTTCTCAAACTCAATCGCTGTCTTGAAGAACAACATCACCTCAGCATAGAAGTGGACAATGTGTGCTGTTGGTTTGAAAATGAATTAACCACTGTTGAGCTGGTGCTGCAACTACCTGAATGTAAGAGTTTTGGTCCAGCCCTCATAGATACTAACTTCTTTCTAGATTCTCACTTTCACCTCCTATTACAACATCATTGCGAGACCATACTAGAGCTTCAGGCACAGTGGCCAATGCCACTGGCCCCTGCAACATGCTATACTGCATATGCTCAAGAGGCTATTAGATTGGTCAGCCAGCTATTGGGTAATTTCACATCATCAGGCATGCAGCTGAACTGGCTACAGCCTGTTGTTTGCAACATCCCCTTCATAGCTGGTTCTGAAGATGACGTGGAGCTCCATGAACCAGAAGCACCTGAAGTGCAGGTGGAGAAGGTGCTCCTTGATGATATTTTCACTGGTGGTGATATCAAGGATGAAGAGGAGCAGTTGCAGTCCCTACCCACTGTGAAGTTTGAATGGAGTGTCCCCAAGGTTGTATGTGCCTTCTCCTTGTGCTATGTTTGACTGACTACATTTCCAACAGGATCACTCAATTGACTTTATTGACATCACAATGGAGACGTTGGTGGTCAGTGGTGGCATGGACACACATATCATTTGAGCAGATTATTATTATTTTCAAGTCAAAGGATATCCAGATTCCCACCTCCTTGGAGGCACATCTCAATGATGTTTGTGTTAACAATTGTGCAGCTTTTCTATATTTGGAACATTCTCCATTGGATACTTCTCCAATTGCCATCTTCTCCACTCATGACCTACCTCACATCCACTACAATGCAATTGACGAAGATCTATGGCAGAACACCTTAAAAACCAAGTATTGGCAAAAGTGATTCTGGATTCTTCCAATTCACTGACCATCCTCGTGGGGACACTGGGTCATATGTAGTATCCATTTTGATACACATCGTCTTTTCTTATGTGACAGTCTCGCTGATGAGACACCCTGGCAAAATGACCTACCAGTAGGGAAGTGTTTATTCACTTGCTAATGTTCACATATTCCCTCTAGGATATCCTCCAATTTATTAGTCAGCTCTCATGGATTGTGGCCATCAAATCTGGTACTTCTTGCCAATTTGATGGTGAATGGTTGGCTGTGCCTATCATGGTAGGTCACCATGCCATTGAGTGTTACTATAATAGTGACAATATGCTTAGCGCATACTGCTTCAGACAAATGCTATCGACTGTGGGCTATAGGTTCTTGCTCAAACCACAACAATATTGCAAGGGCATGAGTTGACAGGTCTCCAAGAGGACAATATGGTGATGTTCAGGCAGTTTCTACTTTCCCTTGTATTGTGCCTTCCCATAGTGCCTGCCTAGAGTGTCTCTTATGCAACCAAGGACTTATTTGTATTCTTCAGGTCCAAAATAAGAAGGATGTCTGCCAAATGGAAGAAATTAAAGATACTGCACAATCATGCCATTAGAGCAGTAGGGATCACTGAGGTCTAAGAGTGCATGTGATCTGTCATGTCTGCCCCACAATGCAGGCTCTACATGCATCTTAAAATGCCTCTCACCTGAAGCATCTACTGCAGATACCATGCATGGCTTAGACAGGTGTGTGTGGCTCATTGTCAGCAATGCTGACATGACAGGTATCTACAAATCATGGTGGGTGACTACTTATCTTCCATGTTGGATGATTTATTTACTACTTCCCCTAAGTCCCTTTCTCTGCTGTGAAAAGCAGTCCCCACCTTTACCAATCACATTTCAGTATATTTTGAAAGATGAGGCAAAGGCATTATACAAGGCCCTCAAGCCTGTTGTCACATTGCTGCCATCCAATCTGATCACAGGGGACTTGCTCACTGCATTTGGCAACTTGCCTGAGGTGCAGAAGTTCTTTGTTGGTGTCAGGAACTAACCTAAAGCATAAAGTATGTCAAAGGACGTCCAGACCTTCACTCTGGAAATGGAAGTGAAAGGACTAGAATATCAAGCACAAGCCTAATCTACAGGTGAGTGCTATGACTATATACTACTGTCTAAACCCAAAACCCTAGGTAAACCCTGTATCTCAGGCTGAGGGCTATTACTAACAGATATTAAATAATGATCGGAATGGAACTTCTAAATATGATGGCTGAATAAGTTAGGAATGGAGTGACATCATGGTCTGGCCTATGATGTAATGGAATGATCCAGAAGGATCTACCTAAATCTAGATGAGGATAAAGAAAGATAAATGTCAACTGGTGACAATAAGATAAGATAAGGGAAAATAATAGAAACAGAAATAAATAGGTTCTGTCAGTTGGCATAGCTGACGAATTCTACTCAGTCACTATCAGAGCTCCACCTGGTGTTCATCGATCCAAGTACATCAGCCAACTATCATCTAAACTTGCCCATTGACACCTTTGTTTGCAGAGCCAGTGCAGTGCACAGCCAGAGCTCATTCACTCACTATTCATGGAGATGCACCAATACATTCTGGGAGGCATTAGCATTTTTGATTGTCAAGAGGGTAGAAAATCAGATGCCATCTATGGTTACCTCAGCTGAACTAGTGGTGGATGGTAAAATTTCTTTCTAGTCCCAGTAGTTGAGTGATGCAGCTTACCCATGTCATCTGCAGACAACCCAGATGTGGCCACACTCTAGCAGCAGCTCAGCATTCAATTACATATTCATTCCATTCCATCAACTCTAACTTCAAGCCATTGCTCCTCTTTGATCTCTCAACCAGAATCCTTACCATCACTTTCATCTGGTGCAGCACGCGAACTGATCACACCTTCTCCATTTGTGTATATGCATATATGCACTTTACGTGGGATTGTTGCCAGTCAGTACCATTCAACTCCATCTTGAATGTCCGATGGTCATGCACATATGCTGGGTAGTCACACTGCTCGATAACTGCAAGCACATGGCTATACAGCAGAGGCCATAGATGCTATCATCAGAACACAGCAGGACACAACATCCCAGTCTGATTTTGCACTGCAGCTTGCTGCTGGTGGAATGGCATTTGTGGAGGCTGCATATTTACATACATTAATAGATTAATAGTATCAAATGAGTGGGAATAGATTTCATCCTTGGCAATCACACCTGCCTTTTGTGTTACCTTGCAAAGTTACCTTACAAGGCAAGATCTTGACCTCCCACCAATGATCATTCACATGATTGGTTCCATGTTGTGAAAAATCTAAGTAAAAGGGCAGTGATTGCCCACTACACTAATTAGCAATAGTGATAAGGTAAAGCAAAGACTGGTACTCACCCCAGCCGCTGCCCAAGGAGTAGCAGGAACAACTGAGGAGAGCCCAGGAGTGAAAGGGAATATATATATAAGGTAGGTGAAGATGTGAGCACAAAGTCCAATCAACTCTGAAGCGAAACAAGTGATCTCTGTAAGGGAATAGTAAAGGGGCATGAAGTTATGGAATGAGAATGAAGCGAAGATAGGGTAAAGGGGTGACATAAGGAATGTGTACTGATATGCCATTGGACACAAGTCTGGCCATCCTATCCATCTCTGACTGCTTTCATGAGACTTCGGTAACTCCTATGTAGAAGTTATAGGAGTTCATCTGGAACTTTGTTAAGGAACCTCAGAGTTGGATAGGAGTGCCCGGAGGAGATCAGAGTTGTCATCTCTAACACATGTGACTGCAGTTGATTAATGATGATGCTTTTTGGCAACGTTATTTTATAGTGAAACTCAGACATTCAAGTTCCCATGTGTGTTACAATGTCTGGGGAGCAGGCTCAGATCCAGACCAGGCATGACCAGTTGACCATTAGGCTCGTTTTCATACACATGATTGAATGGGGGTAAAACGTGACCACACGTGATTAATGAAGCTGCACTGCTGCTTGTTGGTGCAGGATCCCACACCCATCAGCAAACAGGTCTGGATCTCGTGAGTCATTGCCAGATCTGGCCAGACTGGAATACGCTTGTGAGGACTGCTAGACCTCGCCAAGCTTAGGATATATGGTTAGCGACTATACTTTGTGGGCACAACCGCTGAGATCTCGCCACCAGTGTGTCATTCTCGCAAGATTGCGATAGATCTACATGACTGGCCAGTCCTGGCAAGATCCAGGGAATACAGGCAGGATCTCGCCTTTTGTTCAGTCTCGCCAGGTCTCACAGGGTCTTGCTAGGAGTTCATTTTCTCGCCAGATCACACCAGTTCTAGTTACCACTGACACCAAATCTATTTATTACTGCCCATACACTACGGCACATTATAAGGCGTGATGATGTGTGCGATATGAAACTGTGCAAAGGAGTCCAATGATGAAGCGAAGAGTATGGCTCTAAACCACGACAAAAGGTAATGGCATGCTTAGAACCCATTCTTGCAGCTGCAGGTCTTCTTCTTGGTTGCCATTTTCTTCGGTTTAGCAGGGGCGGTAGTAATGTTCGTGCTTGGTAATGCCATGCTAAGAATTGATGTGTCCATGCCATTGGCACCGCTGGTAAATGGAGCAGATGTGGGTACTTTGGTCGCCTCTGGATGCCCGCCTTGTTCATTGTCTGATGGGAGAGATGAGAGATCGGAGTTCTCATATGTGGTGGCGGCACTGAGAATAGATGTCATCGAAATGGATGCCGACGATGTTGCTTCCCCAAGCATTGATCCTGACGCAGATGTAAGGATGGCCAGGGAACATGGTGGATTCTCAACCTGTTCCTCGGGTGGTGGTGTTGCAAATTCAGTCCCCTCTCTCGCATGACATTCAAATGCGGTGAGGCACTTTGGTACAGCTACATGACCTGCTTGTCAAGCGCAAATTGCTGCGACGTCGTCCTCTGAGTCAGGATCGTCCTTGATCAGCCCCTTGGGGAAAGCACACCTTGAAAGGGTCAAGTGTTAATGTACCTAACGTCTACACTACGTACCTGTTCCACCAATTGAGAGTCTCGCGTGTCCATGGACCTGCATGCGCAAAAATTTCCATGATTAGCAATGCCAGCTCCTTGAGGTCCATTTGACCGATTGTCACACACCAGCGTGGTGCTGTGCTCAGTGTAAAGTAGAGCTGTTGACATGCATTAGCGAGTCTAGTGGGCTGAATCAGTACTTACCAAGACGTGGACATAGGTGACGATTTTGGGCGTAACCTTGGTGAGCCCCCACAGTCAGTTCTTTGATGGCCTTGATGGGTTACCTATGATGGTGTCAGTTGCTGCCGCGTTTGGTCCAATGAATAAATGCGTGTAAACCTAGAGATAATAATGTCAGTAGTAGTAAAAATCATTGTGCGGACCTACTCGAAAGGCAGCGTGCCCACGGAAGAGGCCCTTGAGTCGATCATCCAGGTCGTACACACCGTCTTTGTAGAAGAGTGTGGACCAGTTTACTGCCGTGGCCCTGATTTGACCGTCTTGTAGTGCACCAATGATCCTGTACAAGTCAGTAGTTGCCCGACCCAAAGCCTGATACTTATGTGTTGGGGTCCTCATCAAATACCTCCAACTTCTTGCGTGGACAGAGCATCCGTGCAATCTGCAAATGATTGAACCCACGGTCAGATTTGTCTTCCTTCTTGCTAACTGGTGGTTTGAGAGCTTCATGGTTCGGCATCATGTATGTGAGAATCATGTGTTTGATTGCACCGAGGTCGGTTGACCTTTGCTCACCCATGCCTCTCGTGATCTATACAACATAAGACCTGAGTATATGCATGTACAATCCACTTACTCAAGTGCATATATTGTTCAATTGCTTCGCATCCAGCCTTCCGGGCGTCTGGAGGTCGTATTGTAGGCCTGGCGAGTAGACAAGCATTGCTTGGTAAAAGTTGATGTGGTCTTGGAGTTCTTCTTCATCCCTGTAGACTGGTTAATTGCAGAATGATGTTCCCGGGAAAAATACATACATCTCCAAGTCTCCCTCATGGTTTTTGTCAACCATGAGTCTGGTTCGGAGTGATACGTTCGGGATGCCAAACGGGTGGGCAAGACATATGAGCTTTCTTCCCACAAGCTTGTATGCTTCTTTCTCCAACGGCGTGGTTTCATTGGTCCTTGAATGAACAAGTGAGTATATGCGACGGAAAGATGAAACCCACCTCTTTTTCTTGTGTGACCCTAGGTTTGACAGTTGATCGGCCAAGTCCACTGGGTGTTTGGGTGCCGATTGAGTGTCAGTGACAGGATCAGTCATGATGGTCAGAGATGAAAAGATAACACCGAGACAGTGGTATTGAGACGGTGGCATTGAGATAGTGGCTGAACTCTAATTTCTCGGGTTCTGCCAACGCTGCAAATTTTCGTAGTCTCACAAGTCTAATTCATATTATGGTTACTCATGGCTGAACTCATTTGTCCATCATGCGGTACAACTGTCAAAGGCCAACATGGCATAGCGCTTCATTCCACTCGCTGGTGCCAGAACCTGGACACTACTCTCGGTAATCTACTTGAAGAACATCAAGAACATACCAGGGCCATTGCTGAAGAACAGCAGATGAAAATCCATCTCAAGAGGGAGAAACAGGAGGAGAGGAAGCGGAGAGAGAGGGAGCAGGATGAGTTGCATGCCCAGCAACTTGCTGCCTTCCAAAGTCTCACAGTAAACTATATATTATTGTATCTGATAATTAAACTGATTATTGACCTAGTTTGAAGCTCCTGATATCAGTGAGGATATTGGACAATGGCCGTCTGGTCTTCCGATTCGTAACCATCGCCTCCTATGACACTATCATGATGAACCCCCTGCCCTGCCTATCACAGCACCGGTTTCAGCAACCATGGAACCTGGGGAGCAGGTACAACAAGACGACCTTCCAATGAGAGAGGCTGATGCAGATATACATAGAGGCCACCTCTCACTCTGGTGACAACTCTGATCCAATCCACCGCAATTCATGTACTGAGATAGATGCCAATAATATCTTTCGTGAATACCCCACTGGCTTTCCGTCCTACGATCCAGAGGATTCCACCGTCCTTGGCCATCTTTGTGATGGCCCAGCTTTTCAGCATGGTAACAACAATCAGAACACCTCTTGCTCCCCCTGGCAGGGCTCTTTATCCTCCATCTGGGGGGAATATTTCTTCCCCTTTCTAAATGCTACGATCTGGCATCTCATGAGCTGGTTTTACAATGGTTCCAGTCAGAAGTCTCTTGAGGACCTCAACCACCTCGTCTATGAGGTAATTCTTAGCAACGACTTTAATCAAAATGATCTCCAGGACTTCAATGCATGGCAGGAAACAAAACGGATGGACGATGCCCAATCAGAGTCCGAACAGAGGTCCGAAGATTAGTGTACGAAGTTCATAGGACGGACGAATGGAGTTCGGAGCGACAAGGGGGTACCTAGGAGGACGTTGGTGCAGGACTTGTGTGTCGCGCCCTTGCCTAGACTCTGTCCTCGTATTTCGTAGGAGGGAAGGAGAGAGAAGGGAGAGAGAAGGGAATCGGACAAGAGACAGGAGGTGACTGGTTTGATATTCATACTGAGGTACAGAAAACGGGGTACAGGAAGCTTATATACTAAAGTCCGGTCTGGAGTTCGGATGGAGGAATGGAGGGGCATATGGTAAGGTACGTCGGGTAATAGGAAAGCATGTGGAGACGGGGAGCATACGTAGGGAGATCATATGGTGTGGTGAAGGGTCTAAGGGATGAAGCTAAGGGTCGTAACTAGGGAATGGAGGGTCGAAGGTACAAAGGGAATACTAAATAAGGAAGGTGAAGGAAGTCCGATACTAGGAGAACGGAGTCCGATATGGAAGGGACGAAGTCCGGGTGAAGAGGCCCGGAGTTGGGCGAATGAGGCCCGGAGTAGGGATTCGGAGTCCGGAGTTGATAGGGGCTGGGACGGATATGACATACCCCCACGACGTTTCAACGTCTTATGATGGTGATCTTCCAAGATCACATTGGATGTTTTGTATATATCTATCTGGATGATATATTCATCTATAGCAACACATTGGAGGACCATGAATGGCACCTCCAAATTGTGTTTGAGATACTGGCAAAGGCTGACTTCTACCTTGAAAAGGAGAAGTGCAACCTATATGCTGAGAGGCTGGATTGCCTCGGTCACTTAATTGACCAGAAGGGTGTATATGCCGATAAGGACAGGATGTCCCACATCTGAAACTGGAGAACCCCTCGTTCATTGAATGAGGTCCAATGGTTCGTTCGGCTGGTAGAGTACCTGGCACAGTTCATGCCAGATGTATCAGTGTATACTATGCCCTGACCAGGATTCAATGGAACGGACATCTGTTCCAGTGGAGGGAAATCCATGGCCGGTGTTTCCAGATCATCAAAGATCTGGCATGCAAATTCCCTATCCTCAGGCCAATCAATCCAAGGAGGGATGAGCCTATATGGCTTGTGTGCAACACCTCCCTATACGGGGTGGGCACACTGTACAGGCAAGGGCCCAATTGGAAAACATGTAGGCCCGCTGGCTTCATGTCGAAAAAGCTGAGCGATGCTCAGCAAAACTATTGAACTTTTGAGTGAGAAACGCTCACGATCATTGAGGGACTCCTCAAATGGGAGGACAAACTCCTTGGCTTCAAATTCACGATCATAGCTGATCATGAGGCACTCAGCTACCTCAAGACGCAGTGTAAGCTGTCTGGTAGGCAAGTCAGATGGCTTGACTACCTGTCACGATTCGATGCTACCATCATCTATGTGAAGGGTTCTGAGAACCTCATAGCAGACTGCCTGTCTCGCTACTATGAGAGTGAAGGGGGCAATACAGCCTCCGATGAAGAACTGGACTGGGCAAGTGCTGATGCCCAGTTGGATTCAGCAAAGTACCGTAGCAGAGCTCGCATCTGAAGAAAAAGTGGGAGAACTGCCTAGTGGAAGCCCAAGAGATGGCTTCAGCCATGGAAAGGAGAGTCGAGGACACTCCTCATGCTAGTGCAGAGGAGGATCCCTTGATTCTCGAATCTGCCAAGGCCTCCAGGGCCCCACTCATCTCATACAGGACTGCGCCCAATTTTCTAGATGCTATCCATATAGGATACTGGGACGACACCTTTTTCTTGAAGGTTGTATCCCAGGTGGGGCATCACCCACGGTTCCTTGCATGGGAGGATCTCCTCTACATGAGAAATCGTGGCGAGGAGGAGGTACTATACCTCCCGCAAGCTAAATACAAGGGTGACATAGTCACTACCCTGGTCATTGACCAGGCACACAAGATGCTGGGACACTTCAGGTCCTAGAGAATGGTGGATTACATCCACAGATGGTATTGGTGGCCAGGGCTTGGCTGAGAAGTAGACCAGTTCTGTCGAACCTGTCCTACATGCCAGGTCATGAAGACCAACAATCAATGGCCTCAGGGCCTGCTGCACAGTCTGCCTGTGCCCGGGAGGCCCTGGGGCTCCATCGCCATGGATTTTGTGGGACCATTCCCACTGAGCGGTGGACATGACTACCTGTGGGTGGTCCTGTGCTGCCTAACCTCTATGGTGCACCTGGTACTGGTCAGCACTACCGTTCGGGCTTCTGAGCTTGCAGGGAAATTCCTGCAGGAGGTAGTGTGACTACACAGATTGCTGGAGACGATAGTCTCCGACTGAGATGCCAAGTTTACCTCGGCATTCTGGCGTGAATTGCACTGCATGATGGGAGTTAAACTCCTGATGTCTGGTACAGACGCACCACACAAATAAAAGGCGGAAGGAGGGAGCCGCCCTCCAGGTCAATGACTGGGTTTATTTATCAACCCAGAACTTGGCAATGCCAAAGGGCAGAGCTCAGAAGCTCATACCCAAGTACATCGGATCTATAAAGGTCCTTGCAAAGGATGGTGTCAACGACACCTATACTCTGGAACTCCCTGAGGAGCTCCAGAAGCAGCATACATATCCATCCACGATTTCATGTAGCCTTGCTATGCTGCTATGAACAGAACGACGATGTGCTCTTCCCAAAGAGGGACGCACACACATTCTACAACGTCAGCTCATCTGATGCCAATGAGTGGTTGGTGGACAAGATACTTGCTCACCACTGGGAGGGCCGAATGGCCCATTTTCTCGTCAAGTGGAACCTCAGAGATTCCACTTGGGAGCCCAGCTCCAATTGTCACAAGCTTGAGGCCCTAGACAGGTACCTTGAGCTCCATGGCATACAAAATGTATGCCAGCTGCCTCGCAAGGCAATGAGTGTCCCAAGGTGCACGAACCCACCAAGTAGGTAGTGTAGTGGTTCAATCAATCGACCAATCCGCAACACTAGCAAATAAATTAACCCATGTGACATGGTCAGAAAAAGAAAAACAATAAACAAACAAATAAAAAACAATAAACAAGAAAAACAAAGGCAAACTGTAGGTACAATAGTAACAATGACAAACAAGTATGTCACACATCCAAACAACCAGCACTGCCCCCGATTACACTCCTGCATTGCCAATTGTTTTTATTTCCTTATGTAACATTTCCCCTTTTGGTTTATTTTACTTATATCATATCACATCCACCACCTCCTCTCTTCTTACCATCACCATCCCATGCACCTAGCATGTCCAAGCATAGCCGCTCCCCTACCCCGTCTTCAACCTCTTGCCCTCACATCTCTCAGTTCCCAGAGGGCATTGACTGTGGTCGATCCCTCTTGCACGATTACACACCCCCTGGAGGCTCGTCCACAAGGTCAGCCTCCCATGCTGGCTGCCACAGCAGCTGCACCATCAGCAGTGGCACCAAACAGCACCGCAACCCTTCCTCATTGCCTGTGCATGACACTCATCACGACAAACATCGCCATCGTCTGTCCCCTGGGTGGTGAATCTCCCACCCCCACATGCCCACTCTCCATCACGAATGTGACTGTGAGGCTTGCAACAAATACATGTTGCACCTCAGTGCTGCCGTTGTTGTCAACACAGACAGAATCCCTGAGGCCATCCATGACCTCACTGATGACATTGCTCATCTGTGCCGACACAACACCTATGCTGACTTGGTGGGTCGCATCGACCACCTTCAGCGCAACCATTGCAACCTCCGCTCCTCACTTGCAGAGGCCCATGATGAGATCACCTGTCTGCATGACACACTTGCTGTGTCTTCGGGTAGCACCTCTGGTGCTCCCCCTCCCATCCCAATCGCAGTGGCTCCACAGCCACCAGCTCCCTCTTTCGGGAGGAGGGCACAGGCAAGTCCTGACACTCCCCCCCTTCTCCTCCTCACGCAGGCTCAGCCTGCAGTTCCTTCTTGCAAGAGAAAGGAGAGAGCAATCTCTCCTCTCCCTGAGCTACCTCCTGTCCTCCCATACAAGGACATGATTGTGGATGAGCTGGCCCCACCGCTGCTCGTCTAGGGGAATCTCTTCCCATTCACCAGGTCGGAGTTTCCCCAGGGCATCCTCATCCTAGGGGACACCATTGATTCAAAGGGTGTGCACACCCTATTCATTAGGATAGAGGGAAACCTCTACATATACCAAGGGGAGTCTCTCAAGGCTTCCCTTCAAAACATCTTGAAGGGGATTCGTCCCCCCACTCCTCCTCAGCAGTCTACTGCCTTCACCATCTGTATGGACAGGGGCATCATGGGCCCCATCCATCTTTACAACACTGGAGATAGTGTCCGCACCCTGTTTGCCAGAGTGCAAAATGAACAAGAGGGGAAGGCCCCTCACCTCAAGCAGGCGCAGGACCTGTTCACCTTCCTCCACCTCTGGAGGAAGCATTGTGACCTGGGTGCCAACGAAGTAATATGCACTGTCATGAAGGAATGAAGGCCCCCTGCATAGGCCTCCAAAAAGGCCAAAAAGAAAAAGGAGGCCATGAAGGAGACAGCCCGAGCCTCCAAGGATGCAGGTACCCAGCCTGCAGAGACAGTACCACTGCCTGCCACCCCAGTGCTTGAGGAGCACATCACATCCGGTCCAGCCACTGCTACCTCAACTAGTGTCGAGGAAGGTACCGCAACCCCACAGAAGCACGTTGCTCCATATACTCAGGAGCAGAGCTCCAGCGTGCCTCTTGTATCATGCGTTACGGACCGACTGTCAGGGTCCATGTCCACTGCTACCCAGAAGAGGGGTAGCTCTTTCAAGGGCTGGCCACAAGGCCCAGTTGTCCTATTGGGGAAAAAGCCCCTCCTTTCTCGCAACACTCCATCATTCGATGCCCCTGACAGGGTGTGGATCGACTACATCGAATGGTGGCAGCATAAGTGCCCCACTGATGACCAGCACCAGGCAATCCAGAAGGTATTCCCTGGGGCCACTGGCATCCCCATCGTCCTGGACGATCCTGACTCGGAGCTGAATGCTCTTACCTAATGCCAGATGAGGGGCCTCCTCTTCATAGACCGATTAGCTCCTGTGCCCTGAGGGCACGTCAACTGAATGGTGTGGCAACATAGCCTCACCTGTCTCCTCATCATACCTGGGCGGTACAAATCCTTCCTCAACTGGGCCGAGGTTGGACCTGCCCAGGGACACAAGTCTACCTGGGCTGGTGGCTTCCACAAGGGAGCCACCCTTGCAGACATTGCAGCATACCTGGCTGCTAATGGGGTCACCCCCCACATCGCTGATGATGCCGTTCAATGCGCTCGTCAATGTGCTCGAGAGATGCTCAAGCACATTGAGTTTGCTAGAGGCGATGAGAATGCCACCACCTGTGTCAGAACCACGATTTCTTCAAGATTTCTTCAACGTCTATTATGATACTTCACATCCTTATTCTAATCCCATTTCCTTAATTCACCGCTTACTTTAGTATTTCCTTCATTATTTCACTAATTCGGGTCTAGGCTGCCCTTATTTGCATCACTCCATTCCATCTACGTCAAGTCTAGCCTATTGAACACGACCTCTGACATCATTCCATATTTAAGACGTCACGCTACGTCATTCCATTCTATTTATCATCCGCTTACTTATATTTCATATCTGATTGTAGACCGATCACATTAACCTATTTATATCCATAGATCGTTGATCCGTTACCAACCCCGGGTCAAGGGCTTCGCTCGGATCTTAACCAGATCTCGATCGTTGCTTAGGGCTTAGCAGGCATTAGGGTTAGCATTACCTATATACATAAGTAGTACATATCCTGTAATTAGCCTTCGTTCTTGGAATTCTCATTGCTGTGGCTCATTCTCTGTGTGTGTGCCTATTGCCGCACCTTAGTCTGTTCCATGGTTTCGGCCTCACTTACTTCTCACTTTGAGTTGTTTGTGTTGTTCCTGATAACCTGGGACCTCTATGATCCTTTAAGGACTGACCTCAGGGCCAAGGTCACTAACAAGTCTCTCGGCTGCTCCTTGGAGTGGTACGAGCAGGAGGCTTGTTGGGTCAAGGTTTCCCCGGAGGACATGCCTCTCTTGGTTGCCCATCCCAGCATCCCAAGGGACTCATCCCTCCTCTAGCGATTCAGTGAGGCCATCACAGTGTATGACATGCCTCACGTTCACCGTGGCGATGCCGATGGGGGAGGTTCCCCTATGCAGCAGGACCACTTCGAGGACAGTGAACTCAAGGAGGACCAGTCACAGATGTGATCAGCCTCCCTCATTGGGACTCACACAAGATTCAACTCTTGCTTGTTTTTTATCTCTTACTTGTTTTGTTCCCTTACTCTTACCGTTTCTATTTTGTCTCTGTTTCATATTCAGTGCTCCCATATGACCTTCTGTATCTCGACCGCCCCAACCTATCTCACTCCATTTCCCTGATCTATACTTATCTCGTGCTTGTTTAACCTACAATTTTGAATATATCGAACATGTTTCTTTTTATCCAAGCCACTACTGGCTCTACAGGGGAAGGGTATAAGGGGCAGTAGCCCCTGTAGATACTAAATGGGGTAATAACCCCTGATTGTGTACTTACAAGCACATGTGATACAAGGTAATCACATGCACAGTAGGTACAGTGACCTCCAAAACTATTGCAATGTTTGGTGAATTTTTATTGTTTAAGATATAGAGCATGACAGTGTGGGAATCATGCTTAGTCATAGTGGGACTAAATATAGTGCATGCTCTTGGCTACATGATTGCTCCCTAGGTCATGTGATTTGGCTCAGTGGCTGTGAAGATATGCCAATTTCAAAACAGTAGTACTATTGTAATAGTTTTGCACCTTTTGCTATTTTGAATGTATTAGTACTTGGTATAGCCTCCTTTTGCCTTGAGTACTGCCTCAACCCTTCTAGGCATACTCTCAATCAACTTCTGACACTTCTCAGGTGATATTTTGTCCCAATCCTCCTGAACTCTTTCTCATAATACATAAATACCAGTAAAAGGGTTTTCATGGTCTGCTAGCCTTCTTTTCAGATAATCCCACAGATATTCAATGGGGTTTAGATCAGGAGACTGTGCAGGCTATATCATAGTTCTGAAATCCTGCTCTTCCAGCCACTCCTTGACCTTTCTGCAGATATACTTAGGATCATTGTCCTGCTGAAAGATGATATCAGAAGGATTAGGACCATAATGCTCTAAGGTATTCAGGAGTTCATCCTTCAAAACTTGAAGGTAAAGGTCTCCATCCATCCTACCATCAATCTTGGCAGCATAGCCAACTCCCTGCCAAGTCATAGAGTCCCATATCATCAAGGAATTACCTCTAAACTTGACTGTTCCTTGTATCACCCTATTACTGAGCCCCTCACCTGCCTTTTTCCACACCCATTTGTGCCCATCTGACTCTAGGTAGTTAATTTTAGTTTCATCAGACCATATCACCTTCTTCCAATCCTCTACAATCCAATTCTTATGAGCATAGTGTGAAAAATCTAAGTAAAAGGGCAGTGATTGCCCACTCAGCCGCTACCCAAGGAGTAGCAGGAACGACTATATTTACCTAAGTAAAAGGGCAGTTATTGCCCACTACACTAATTAGCAATAGTAATAAGGTAAAGCAAAGCTGGTGCTCACCTCAGCCGCTGCCCAAGGAGTAGCAGGAACAACTGAGGAGAGCCCAGGAGTGAAAGGGAATATATATATAAGGTAGGCAAAGATGCGAGCATGAAGTCCGATCAACTCCAAAGCGAAACAAGTGATCTCCATAAGGAAATGGTAAAGGGAAAGAGGAAACAGCATGAAGTTATGGAATGAGAATGAAGCGAAGATAGGGTAAAGAAATGACATAAGGAATGCATACTGATATGCCATTGGATACAAGTCCGGCCTTCCTATCCATCTCCGACTGCTTCTATAGGACTTCGGTAACTCCTATGTAGGAGTTATAGGAGTTCGTCCGGAACTTCGTTAAGGAACCTCAGAGTTTGACAGGAGGGCCCGGAGAAGATTGGAGTTGTTATCTCTAACACATAGGCAAAATCCAGATGAGCTTTACAATACTTTACTAAAAGAAGATGGTGTTTTGATTTGATCACAGCCTTTATAAGTGGTAGTGGGGAGAGGTGTAGTGACAATATTGGTAAGAGCCTTGGTCACCTGAATAGCATTCTCCACCTTTCCAGAAGAAATAAGACAAATACCATGGCAAATACTAGCAGAGAAAAGTTTGGATGAATGACCTCCAATAGATTTCTGAAGCTCAAAACACTTCTTGAAGTGAAGTATGGAGATGGTAGAAGCATGGAGATGAGTTGCAGATGCAATGGCTGAAAGAGAGTGACCAGCATTAAGCATAAAGAGAATAGTATTCTGTCAAGTAAGAGAAATGGATTTCATGATGATGTGGTTGGGAATAAAGATGTGTGAGAATTATTTCAAACTCAGAAATAATATTTATATGTCTATCTTTGTTTGTATAACCAAACATTACCAAGTTATCATATGATTTCAATGAGATTTCATATTTTTGATAAAAGGTGCAAAACTATTGCAATGGTACTGCTGTTCTGAAATTGGCATATTGTCACAGCCACTGAGCCAAATCACATGACCTAGGGAGCAATCATGTACATAGCCAAGAGCATGCACTATATTTAGTCCCACTATGACTAAGCATGATTCCCACACTGTCATGCTCTATATCTTAGACAATGAAAATTCACCAAACATTGCAATAGTTTTGGAGGTCACTGTAGATAAAAAGGAGAGGTCCATCCTGGTGACAGGCCAATCCTCATATTACTCCTATGTTACTCATCTGTGAATACCACTCAGTACACTTCACCAGTGTAAGTAAGGAGTGAGGACAGGGTGCAGAGCACCCAATATAACAACCTTACAGCTATGTATTTAAAGCATTCCACTAATAGATAGCCACTAGTGTGTGGGAAATGGCCAGCTAATCACTTTAGGAATTGGCAAAGATTGTCTGGTGATGCACTAACCTCAGAGGGATATTTGCTTCTACAAATTAATCTCCCCCTAAGATGGTAAGAATTGTCAGGATTAGGCAAGCGTGCGCACAGCCACAAGGCACGGATTGACGATGTTTCCTTTGTTGTTTGTATACACGACATCCTTTGTATCCTTTTCTTTAACGAACCCTTTGTCCCTTTATGTCGCTCATTCCCTTTGTACCTACGAGCGGCACAACAGCTATTTAGTCTCTCGAGAT
>JBBPMX010000057.1:0-35245 GCA_038090515.1 Pulveroboletus cf. viridisquamosus | reverse complement strand
TGGTATAGTGCGTATTTTGCCCAATCGGAATACTCGAAAAGCTGGTGGAAAGTCGTCAAGCGATAACGTTATACAACTGGTCTTGCAGATGTTGATACCGAACGACCGCTGATGCGAACGGCCCCACGACGAGAACAGAGACGATCCGACTTTATAGAAGCGCTTGGTGTGCGGACTAACTCCGACGTGAACCGCCGCTTCCACACGACGACGCTCCCCTTACAGTCTCTTTCCCCCCCACACTATCCCAGCAGCGCACAGTCACTGAGCTATATGGAATTTTGGTAGCGATTGATGTCTACCTCAGTCCAACAGAAATCGACTCGGCCATATCATCGCCGGATAAGGCTTGCACTTGTGTGCTTTTCCGTGGGCGCTAATGCGTTTGTCCCATTTCCACCCGGGCGAGATCAAATTGACACTGACCTACATTGACTATAAGGTTATGTGCCGGAGGGGTATTCTGCTTTCCGATCATTTCACCAGCGTTGGTAGCACATTTGAAGCTCACGCAACCTCAACTGACTACCATTGCACTTGCGTATGTTTCGACGATTCCCATGTTCTCGCTCGCTTACCTCATTCGCGTAAAGCGGTATGATGGGGCAATATCCCCTCGCAGCCGTTGTCGGCAAGATACTTGATTACTATGGCGCCTGGGCATGTTCCTTGATTTCCGCCTTCCTTTTCTCTATCGGCTTTGGTCTGTTCGCCAGCGAGATATCCAAGACTCCAGACACCATCACCCAACCTTCCGTCTCTACGTTTTACAGCCTCGTCATATATCTATTTATCGGTGGATTGGGCACTGTTTCCTCGTGCGCATCTCGTCTCCCATTCCGCTCGTGCACTGACCTCGGCATGCCATTGTAGCTACTTCTCATCAATCTTTGCTGCTTCAAAGAACTTCCCAAACTACATTGGAATGGCAGCCGGGGTAAGTACGGCGCTCTTCGGTCTTTCACCCACGTTCCTCTCCATAATCGCGTCTCGATATTTTTCAACGCCCGACGGTGGAATCGATGTTACCCAGTTCCTCCAATTCCTCGCTATACTCTGTGGATGCGTGCATCTCATAGGAGGTTTCACTATGCATATCATACCCTCGGCCCCGGAGGAAGAATCCAAGTCAGTATGTCTCGCAAGTGAAAGTGACCCAGAAGTGCCGAACGAGCGCACCGCGCTGCTTCCGAACAAGCCCAATGGAAACAACGTTGAACACGACCAAGCTCGAGCCAATGTTGTTCCCGTGGCCGACGAATCCCTAGAATCTGACAGCATATTAGCTCTAGTGTCGGACCGTAATTTTTGGGTTCTCGCTTTCATCGTGTTCGTCGTGTTCGGATCTGTAAGTTGGACTTCTCGCTGATGCGCCTGCACATTTGTTCTGAATTATCTATGCTGATACGTTGGGTAGTGTGAGATGATTATCTCCAACATTGGCACGATCGTTCTCTCCCTTCCGAACCAAAACTCCACTCTTCCATCTTTTGTTGACGCCCCCTCTGTTGCTCTCGTGACTGCGACCCAAGTTCGCATACTCTCCCTCGCAAACACACTATCACGCCTCTTTGTTGGGCCTCTTGCGGACATTGTCTCACCTGTGCCCTCTCGTGCCATGGATAGCGGTCGTGGTTCCTTCAGGAAGCACCACATAAGCAGAATTGTATTTCTGGCTGTCTCTATAGCTACGCTCGTTTGCACCTACACTTGGATGGTTGTCGGCATTAGGGAACAAACAAGTATATGGGCGTTGAGGTACGCCTCTCCCTCGTCCCCATTTATCCCCAGTCGGATCTGACCACGCTTGGTGCGGCACGCTGTGACAGTATTGGTACAGGCATCGCATATGGATCCGTGTTCACTGTCCTGTATGTCCCCTTCCCCTTCTCTTTATTTTTCGCCACGCTTGCGCGCTCACACACGCCACCCCGCCACAGCCCCTCCCTCGTCTCGTCCATCTGGGGTCTCGCCAATCTAGGCCGCAACTTTGGCATCATTACGTATGCCCCCTTCCTTGGTACCCCCGCCTTTTCATACCTCTACGCCTTCATCTCTGCTGCCCACGTCCCTGATACCGAATCAAATGGGGACGGGGTATGTCACGGACCGACGTGTTGGACATTGACGTTCAAGGTAAGCGCAACGGCTGCTGCGCTGGCATTTGGTGCATCGGTGTATCTGTGGCGAGCGTGGAAAGGGCGCGTATGACTATGAACACATGTGAAGTGGCGCAGCGCTGCTGACCGCCTCCATATCTACCAATTAGTGACCATCATTGCTCCTAGAGGTCGTGTAATGTTAATCCTGCTCCCCTATGGCATGGCACTCGAAAGTGACTACCAAGAAGACGTCAGCAGGTGATGCACCACGTGTCACTTTCAAAAAACCTGTCAAGATGTGTGTGACTCATCTGCAAGAAGCCTGGAATGAAGCAGCTGGTCTGTTGGGTAATGTTGTCACCTGACTACTTCACTTAGCTGTCTGAGAGCTGTGATTGAAGAACAGCCAGCAAATGACTTGGAGTCCATCCAAATGGAATGGATTTTATGCCAGGCATGGACAAAGGCCAGTGCATCACTTTATTGATTGCCAGTGTCAGGTGTACTATTAACTCTGTTCTGGCAGGGATGGTGTTGTTTGCTATTTCTGTGATGGCACATTTCACATGCTCTCTCTGACACTGATGTCTTTGGTGCTCTGTTCTCAGCTTGGAATATGTACCTGTTACAGTACATTGTTATGCTTTCAGGAGTTTATATAGTTGACTTGTGCATGTACAATGTGTCTCATTACTTGATATCCATATACAAACATGTATAGGACTTGGAAGCATTTCATTTTACATTTTGAGAAAAAAGAAGTCATGAGTTCTCCAAGGCATGGGATTTGACTTATGCTATGAGATAAAGTTAGCATGTGAAAAACCTTGTCACCCTACTACCTACCCAAAAGGTACTGTGCAATGACATCTATAATGAGCTTTGCCTTTTCCTCCATGCTGTAGATAGTGGAATATTTGGAGAGGAGCCTATCTACTGTTCTGGATACCATTGAAGAAGCTCCACTTTTGTCATATTTTTGTATGGCCAAAGTAATGGGATCTTGGGATCCTTTTTGAACAAGAGTAAAGGAATATTGAAGAAGTAGTATGAGACCTATTGGAAATATATAAATCTTATTGAAATTCAGGATTGGTCAATATACCAATGCCCTGGTTGAGAACATCTTTTTGTGTGCTAGATATCTTTCTAGCCTGGAATATGAATATGAGATATATTAATGTGTAATCTTATATATTCTGATGAATATAGATACCAAGGATGTTGCATCCAATGTTTGATAGGAACCCTGAAAGATACATGTATGTATTTTACAAACATATAGCAAAATTGATAGTGGACTTACTTGAAAGGACATAGGTACAGAAAGGATCTTGGACAATATTTAATATTGCATATAATGCTGGATAATGACAACTAACTGTCTATTGAAATGATATGATATTAAATGAGAAGATTAAAAATCTTACATAAAATCTTACCTTCTGAATGTCATTAGGGAATACATATAAATAAATAATAGAAGCACTGTATAACAAAGTAAACCTACATCCTATATAAATATATTCATTAGCACACAAATTTTATATAAGTGTTAAAGCAACATAGCACCTACTAGCTAAAATGGCATAATTCACAATACAACAGGACTGATCAGTAGGATGTAGATATGTATTATAAATCACTTGACTTACATGCTATTTGAGCAAAGTTTTGAAGGAAACCATATACAAATTAGTATTTAACATTGTGAATTTATATTATATTATTCACCTTCTAAAAAGAGATGATCAGTGCTAATTGATATAGCAGTGTTGTAGCATTACATACCAGCTATTAACAGAAGATAGTAGTAGAAGAAATAAATATATCAATTTGTTCTTATATATATATACAGAAGCACTTACAAACTTAGTGAAACAGTAGTAATACCAAAAAAAAGGAAATTAAATATCAGTAATATTTGCACTCATAGTATATTACACAACTTACTTGCTAATAAAGAGATGCTATTTAGTGAGATCATTATTTCAAATCCATATCAGATCACTTACTTGCTATTAATGGAAGAACAGAATAAAGGGTGGTGATAAGCAGTAATGTGATTCAGATCCATTTACCTCCTATTAATGGAGAAAAGCAGAAAGAATGGCAGTAAACAAAATTAACCTATCAAATTCACATTACATCACTTACTTGCTAGTAATGGGAGAATTGCAAAGGAATGGTAATGGGCAGGAATGCCATTTCAAATTCACATCAGATCACTTACTTCCTATCAATGGAAGAATAGAAAAAGATATAGTGATGAGCAGAATTGTTGTTTCAAATCCATAACAAATTACTTACATGCTATCAAAAGAAGAATAGTAAAAGATATAGTGATGAGCAGAATTGTTGTTTCAGATCCATAACAAATTACTTACATGCTGTTAATGGAAGAATAGTAAATGCAACAGATGAGCATGAGAGTTATCATTTTAAATTCATATCAAATCACATACTCCCTGTCAATTAAAAAATAGTAGATTAGCAGCATTATCAAATTAAATTTATCAGACCACTTACAAGCTATCAGTAAGGGAATGGCAGAAGAGATGATAATGAACAGAATTGTTACTTGAAATTCAGATCAAAGCACTTACAAGCTATAAATAGGATGAATAGTGAAAAGTAGGCAAATTCACATAAACCACATCAGATCACTTACAAGCTGTTAATAGGAGAATAGAATGGATAGTGATAAGACTATCACTTCAAATTCACAGTAGATCACTTACAAGCTATCAATAGGAAAAGAGCAGCAAGGGTGGTAATAGTCAGATTGTTATTTCAAATTCACATCAAATCACTTACTCCCTATTAGTGGAAAAAACAATAAAAAGGATAATAGTGAGTAAAATTGTCACTTTGAATATGTATCAAATCACTTACTTGCTATCAATGGGATAATAACAGAAAAGATAATAATAAGCAGGATTGTGATTTGAACACATATCAGATAACTTACTTGCTATTAATGGGAGAATGGTGGGAGAGAATAGTGTTGAGCCAGATTGTCACTTCAAATTTACAGAAAATCACTTGCTTCCTATCAATGGGATAATAGCAGATGGAATGATGATGAGTAATATTAATCTTTCAAATCCACACAAGACCACTTACTTGCTATCAATTGAATGATAATGATGAACAAAAATATTATTTGAAATCTGCTTCAGATCACTTACTCCCTATGAATGGGAGAATAGCAGGATGAATGGTGATAAGCTAGGTTATCAATTTAAATCTGTATCAGATTACTTACAAGCTATCAATGAGAAAAAAGTAGAAGGCATGATGATGAGCTGGATTGTCATTTGAAATTTTCATCAGACCACTTACTTGCTATTAATGGCAAAATAGAAAAAGAAATGATTATAAATGGGATTATTATTTCAAATCTATATTAGATCACTCACTTGCTATTATTGGGGAAAAAAGTAGAATAGATGGTGATATGCAAGATTGTCACTTCAAGTTCACATCTGATTACTTACAAGCTATCAATAAGAGGATAACAGAAGATATAAGTAGGATTGTTATTTTAATTCTATATTAGATCACTTACTTGCTATTAATGAAAGAATAGGGATGGAAATGAGTGGGATTGTCACTTCAATCTACACAGGCCACATACTTGCTATCAATGGAAAAATAGCAGAGTAGGACTGATAAGCATAATTTTCATTTCCAATTCATAGCAGATCACTTACTCCCTATCAATAGAAAAATAGCAAAGAAGATGTTAGTAAGCAATATTGATGTTTTAAACTCATACTAGATCACTTACAAGCTATCCATGGGAAAATAGCAGAAAATATGGTGATAAGTAGAATTGTCATTTTGAATCCACATTAGATCACTTACTTGCTATAAATATTAAATAACAGAAAGAATGGTAATAAGCAACATTATTGTTCTAAGTCCATATCAAATCACTTACTTGCTATCAAAGAAAGAATAGTAGAAAGGATGGTTATGAGTAGGATTGTTACTTCAAAATTTATATCAAACCACTTACTTGCTATTGGTAGGAGAACAGAAATGATGGTAATGAGCAGAATTTCCTTTTCAAATATATGTGAAATTACTTACAAGCTATCAATGGGAAATACACAAAAGAGATAATGAACTGGATTGCCATCTCAAATACACATATTAAACCACTTACAAGCTATCAATAGGAAAATAGAATAGAAAAGGTGATAAGTGGGTTCTTTATTTCAAATCCACATCAGACCACTTACAAGCTATCAATAGGAGAATAGCAAAGTGATATTAATGAGCATCTTTGTCATTTCAAATCCATATAAGATAACTTACCTCCTATCAATAGAAGAAAAGCAGAAAAAATTGTGATAAGCAGGATTGCTATTTAAAATGCACAATTAGACTACATACATGCTATCAATAAGAGAATAGTGGGAGAGATGGTAATGAGTGAGACTTTCATTTCAAATTCATATCAGATCACTTACTTCCTGTTAATAGAAGAACAGTAGGAGGGATGCCAATTAGCAGCATTGTTATATTAGATCACTTACAAGCTATTAATGGGATAATAACAGAAGTGAAGAAGAGAATATGATGAGCAGAATTTTCATTTCAAATCCATATCAGAACACTTACTGACTATCAATGGAAGGATAGCATAAAATATGGCTATAAGTAAAATCATGATTTCAATTCACACTAGACCACTTACAAGCTATTAGTGAAAGAACAGCAAGAGATAGTAAGGAGCAGGGTTGCCATTTCAAATACATTAGACCACTCACTCCCTATAGATGGCAGGGATGATGATAAACAGGATTATTGTTCCAAATTGCATCAGTTCACTTACTTCCTATCAATTAAATGAGAAGGATTGTCATTTCAAATCCATATTAGACCACTTACTTGCTATCAATTAGAAAACAGTGAAAGAAATAGTGATCAATATAATTAGCATCTTAAATTCATATCAGAATACATACAAGCTATTATGAGAATGGTAGAAGGGATTGTGATGAGCAGGATTACCATTTTATATCCATAAAGAATCACCTACTTTCTATAAGTAAAAGAATAATTAAAAAAATGGTGATGAGCAAAATTATCACTTAATCTATATTAAACTACTTACTTGCTATGAATGAAAAGATTACAGGGAGGATGTTAATAAGCAGGATTATTATTTCAAATCCACATTATATCACTTACAAGCTATCAGTAGGATAATAGCAGAAGGAATGATGGTGAATAGGATTGTTATATCAAATTCTTATCAGATTACTTACAAGCTATCCATGGGATAATAGTAGAAGAAATGGTGATGAGTAGAAGTACCATTTTAAATCCATATTGAATCACTTACATGCTATTAATGAGAGAATAGCATAAGAAATGGTAATAAGCAGATTTGTCAGTTCAAATCCATATCAGATCACTTACTTCCTATTAATATAACAGCAGAGGAAATGGTAATAAGCAGGAATGTTACTTCAAATTCATATCAGATCACTTACATCCTATCAATTGAATAGTAGGGGAAATAGTGATGAGCAGAAATATCACTTCAAATTTATTTCAGGCCACTTACATCCTATCAATAAGAGAATAATAAGAGGGATTGTAATAAGCAGGATTGACACCTTGAATTCACATTAATGACTTACAAGCTGCCAATGAGACAATAGCAGAAGAAATGGTAATAAGCAGGATTGACACTTTGAATTCATATTAATGACTTACAAGCTATTAATAAGAGAATAGTAGAAGAGATACTAATAAGAAGAATTGTTATTTCAAATTCACAGTGGACTACTTACTTGCTACCAGTCAGGAAAAATAACAGAAAAGATGGTAATAAGCAGAATTGTCATATAAAATTATATCAGATCACTTACTTCCTATTAATAAGCAAAAGAAATGGTAATAAGTAGGATTATCTCAAATCTGCACCAGATCACTTACAAGCTAATAATGAAGAAGAAAGAGGGGAAACAGTGATAAGTAGAATTATCATTTCAACTTCAAACTAGGTCACTAACTCGCTATTAGTAAAAGAGTAGTAGGATAGATGGTGATGAGCAGAATTATTGCTTCAAATCCACACACCACTTACTTCCTATAAATCAAAGGATAGTGAGAGGAATAGATTCATTAGTTCAAATCACTTACTTGCTATTAGTGGGAAAAAAGCAGAAGGGTTAGTAATGAGCAGAATTGTCAGTTCAAATCCATATCAAATCACTTACTTGCTATTAGTTAGAGAATAGCAGAAGTAATGGTGTTGAGCAATATTGTCACCTTAAATCTATATGATATCACCCACTTTCTATAAGTTGGAAAATAGCAAAAGGGATTGTTATTAGCAGTATGAACTCTTCAAGTCTATAGCAGACCACTTACTTGCTATTGATACAAGAATAACAGAAGGAATGGTAATGAGCAGGACTTTCAATTCAGATTTATATCAAACCTCTCACAAGCTATATATTAATGGAAAGTGATAATGATAATGATGAGCAGAATTATCTCCTTAAACCCATATTAAACCACTTACTTGCTATAAGTGGGAGAACAGCAGAAGTGATAGTGATGAGAAGGATTGTCATTTCAAATACACTTCAAATCACTTACTTGCTATTAATATATGATAAGCAGAATTGTTAGTTCAAATCCATATCTGATTGCTTACTTTCTGTGAATGAAAGAAAAACAAGAAAGCTAATGAGCAGAATATTTATTTCAAATTCACATTAGATCACTTGCAAGCTATCAATAGGAAAATAACAGAAAGAGTGGTGATAAGCAGGATTATCACTTCAAATTCATATCTTACCACTTACATACTATCAATCAGAGAACAGCAGAAGTAGTAATAAGCAGAATTGTTATTTCAAATTCACATTAGATCACTTACAAGCTATCATTGGGAAAGTGATTAGTAGGAATGCCATTTCAAGTCCATATCAATCCACTTACAATCTATTAATGAGAGAATAGAAGGAAAAATGATAATAAGTAACACTGTTTTTTAAATCCACATCAGATCACTTACTTCCTATCAAGTGGAAAATAGAAAAGCAATGGTGATAAGCAGAATTGTCACTTTAACCACATCAGATCACTTACATGCTATTAATGGGAGAATAGCAAACAAGATGATGATAAGCAATATTATTACTGCAAATCCATATTAGATCACTTACATGCTATCAACAGGGAATTGGCAGGAGAAATGGTAAGAATCATGATTGTCATTTCAGATTTACATTAGACTGCTTACTTGCTAATGGCAGAATAGCAAAAGGGATAGTGATAAGTGGGAATGCCATTTCAAATTCATATCAGGTCACTTACACCCTATTAATGAGAATAGAAAAAGGGATAGTGATAAGCAATATTGTTGTTTAAATCCATATTAGATCACTTACAAGCTAACAGTGAATAGAATAGCAGAAGAAATAGTGATAAGCAGGATTGCCATTTCAATCATCGTCTAATCACTTACTCCCTATCAATGGCAGAGCAGCAAGAGGTCATCATAATCAGTAGCAGCTTTTGTATTTATATTGTAAAACTCACAAACTAATGATAGAATGCATAACATATATGTAGATCCATAATTAATCTCTCTAATATATAGCTCTCACTCACAAACTATTGTTAAACTTTGAGATTAATATATGTCTAGCAAATGATAACATATCTAACTTACTTTCTTTATGATTTCCAAAATGCATATGAAGCCTTTACTCTCAGTTCTTAGATATAGTTATATTACTTACTCCCTAACATATTGTGTGAAGATATATAAATATCTGTTAGTCAAATTCTCATCACATTTTAGATCACCTACTGCCTGAAATGGTAATAGCACAAGACATCATTAGTATACATTTGTCAATCTCCATGCTTTTCAACATATAACTTACTCCCTTTCAATTTAAATGCCTATTAATCTCACTCCTCCTAACCATTTATTATTTCACTCACCTGCTATTAATAAAAGTATGTGAGAGAGGACAAATTCTCTTGTTTTGATATATCACTTACAGTCTATCATATCATGAATTGTGAGTTCATTAACCTCTAATATAAAGTAGATCACATACTTTCTTTATATATAAGCAGAATTAAAAAAATTAGCTAGCAAAATCTTTTCAAATTTCATGTCAAAATAAATTACCTAGTCACCCATTAATGTTATTTGGTCATTCAGTCATTTTTACTTCAATCATCACTTGACTCCTTACCTGTGTGTGTGGAAACCAGCTTGCCAAACCCTCAACTAAACTATGGTTTGCATTGACACTCTTTCCAAGCTCAGCAAAGGGCACCAACACACTACATGACATCAATATACACATTTTGTACATTTAACCATTGTTTCACTTACTATGTAACTGCATACTCAATACATAGCCAAATATTCTTTTCTTCTGCTGTAACCAACAATTTCTGCAATGATCTGTCATTCAAAACAGCTGCAGTCTGTTCCAGCAATATTTTACATCCTCTGTCAGATGTGTCCATGCCTAACAATGTAATCAGTGAAATAGAATAGAATAAAAAGTATCTGTGTATAAAACCTTCCAGTTTAACAAATGCTGTTGGAGGAAATTTCATAGCACAAAGATCCCGCCATATATTTCTTCTGTCAAAAGTCTCTTCAGCATACTTTCTCTGTCTTGCAAGTTGTTCTTCTAAAGGAAATTCCAGGTCTTCAAACTGAAATGCCTGTGCTACAAGATGATCCCATTTAGTAAATAACATCATAACTGGCACTAATACCCAAACAGGTGAGCTCAGAAAATCTTATCAAAAAGATTCATCACCATTTCCAGTGTCACATTCATTAAAGAATCTCTCCTCTGCAATAGTAACAAGACGATGGAGTTGATCCATTGAAACACAGTACCTACTTATATTAACCTCATCTGGACATAGTTCAATATGCTTGCTCACCATATGACATGGATCTGCTTTCTCAAGAGAGTTGTGGTTGTATGTTCTGCAATAAAATTCTTCAACATCTCAAACTCATCCTCATGCCCAGCCCCAAAACCAGGAGAGTCATGGAAGACAAATTTCTGGTTGCTCTTGAAGACCATCTCTTGTCGGACATCATGCAATCCACGCTGTAAAAGGTGAGATAATTTGCAAAGACACTAAAATAATATCACCCAATGCCTACCTCATTGGTACCCTCAATGACAAAATCGACCTGATCACACATCAACTACATGAGTAACCACCACATCCCAGCTTTCTCGACCATACCTTTTCCCCCTGATCATTGTAGATCTCTGGATTTTCCGTCGAGTTGCAGATCCTCTGGAGGATGGTCGTCTTGCCAGAATTCGCTCTGCCGATCACAAGAATCCTAAATCGTCCAAATTTCGCCATAAGGTCCGGATCGACGTCCTGCATGAAGTGGGAAATATCCAGAGTTTCTGTCTGCATACCAGCACCAGGCGAGTCGTCAGATTGTTGCTCGAGAGAGATGGGACTCACAGCCCGTTCATCCTGTAAATCCAAACCAGCGCTTTCTGCCTCGACGGAGGGAGACATATTGAATCTGTTCTCGATTAACATGTTGTCCAATTCCCCGAGGGATGTGTTGGCTGACATGCTAGATTCCCTGGAACGCTGGGCAGGCTCTGGGAACGAGGTTCCGCCAGCAATGCGGGATCGGAGGCGCTCGACTTGTGCTTTTATGGAAGCCATTTGTGGAATAGTTAAAAAATCTGGAAGGCGAGTGGAGTACGACCGATGACTGAGGAGATGGTGGTTCCAAACGACAGATACCACAGAGTTTACAACTGACGACGGACATTGCCGTGCCACTAGTACAGTGGGTGCCACAAACTTCCTAATTGGGTAGTCCTTGAACTCGGCAACATCTATGAACGAGAGAAGTACCAGTAATGCTCACCATTCCCTTGGTAGTGTGAAATGATCGGGAGTGGGGATGCGTGTCTCGAATCCGAGCTGCTGCAGAGGGTGCAAAGGGCAAGATGAATGGGTGAGCTGCATATCTGATACTCCATTAGGTAGTCCAATTAAGTGTTGTCTGTAATTAATATTTCACCTGAGCGTAATGAGACATCCCCAATTGAGGGGACTTGGATGTAGACTCAAAATAGCTGGGCTGATGACTGTTGGAGCCAAGAGCATCCTTGCCTGATGCCAGCAGTACTCGAGATCTGAAGATGTTCATACAGATACAATGTAACTAATGCAAGAAGGCCAATTCGCATCATTCCTATGTACACGAGTAGTATTAGCTCAACCGCCGGTCTCTTGCTAAGGACATTCGCTCGCGTTCTCGTTTACTGATATCTCCCCAGCTATGTCATTTGGGGCATACATATATTGCTACATCACTGCTTACTAGACATCAACGCAGGATTGAGATGTACAAGAGACATCCTTAGGGCTTTTTGTGGGTCGTTCTCCCCTTGGTGCTACCCTCCAGCTATCTTTTCTGCCACAAAAACACATGGATGACAGTAGAGGTGAAGCTAAGAGCGATAGTCACAATAACATACTGAATAAGAAGCTTGAGGAGATGAAGCACATTGTCCACCGTTCAAATCATCATGAGCATGGCTGAATTCACTGCGGCGCACAAAACCATGCTATCCGAGTGGGAGATGAGGTCGTCCAGCCGCAATCGTAACCCACGAGAGCTAAGGAAAGTAGTTGGCCTCCCAACGAGGGAATCCTACCTGAGCCATCCGAACTATTCGTTCTATGGGTCCAGGCACCCAGACGAGTAACATTGAACTCAAGGGGGGTGGAATAGTTGCATCGGGACGGACGTATTGAAAGTGTCCGACGGTGATAACGATGCCTAAGCTAGCATGGAGTGCGTCAAATGGCAACCAACCAAATAAAGTAGAGATGAGAGCAGTTACCTGGGAGGGTTTGAGACGAATCCTGCAAGCTATTACATCAGTAACCCAAAGTGACCATTAGCGCCAAGGCTATGGGGGTCAATACGAGGCTAAGTCGAATAGACAAGGAAGACATTGGACAAACGAGGACTGTCCGGAGGACCGCCAGAGTGGTGAGGACCGGGGCGGAAAGGATGGCGCAACGAGCGACGTACATAGCAACTCAAAGCGAGTTGCTCACTGGAGAGGGCGAGTCCATGGATAGTACAAACACATGATGAGTAGCGTACCTGGATCACCTGCACAATCTATAAAACGTTTCAAACGATCTATAAAGGCAGTGAACCCACCATGTCGACAAGAATAAATCAAGTCGCGCCCTAATATGAGGACCGATCAAGTAAGAGAGACATTAATACTGGTACAGTCACGGCAGGAACGTGAATATGCCATCCATCGAGTCGAGATGCCGGAGAACAGTCGCATGCAACGCGAGCGTGGTAATGCACTGACTACCAGTCTGTAACAGCGTTGAACTTGGATTGATCGACGTGCCCGCTTGTTCTTCCTAACAACTTTCCTCAGTCTAGGTGATATGACACCCAAAGTGTTCGGAATTCCAATACGAACCTAGACACAAATGCAGACTCTTGTTCAAAGTTGACATCGCAAGTCGGTCCACGATGGTGTCTATTGCACTGCAGTCCATGCCGGTATCGAACGTTGGGAAAGCCGGATACCACATACATCTATCATCGTTACTTGCGCGTGTACCTTTGCTGCAGCTGTGTCCCGCACTGCCGCCGACGCCATCGCCATCTACCGATGTTTGGCTCTTCTGGCATGTGTTGCGCTCTGTGGGTGTTCCTCCTCGCTCTCGCTGATCTACTCTCATCCATATAGTCAACAGTGTTCCAGCATACCATGTCAGAGGAGTCTACGCACCTTTGACACTTCCACACACATTGTACCAGGATATGACACGGTACGCCAATTCGATATCAGCCTCGACAGCTACGATAAGCCCGAGGCATGTCTCGAGGCCCTCCGCACCGATCTCACCACCAGGCACCTCACCTACCTTCCCCACAGCGGCCTCCATGACCAACGTATCGCACTCAAAAATGCCACTGTATTTGCTTGTCTGTCTCCTCAACCGCACTCTCCTTGTCTCATCCACCCACCTTGGCCACGAATCCTGTGCTACACCCGTTTGAGCCCGTTTTCTCAGATGTGGTAACCAGCAGGGGAGAAGACACTGTGCACGTATCCCGGTGGGCATGCCACAATCAGATATCTGTGAATTACATGGCGGACGTGCTCATCTGGTGAGCGTAGCTGGTGGATTTGGGACCGATCGAGACCCACGTTGAACGTTGAATAGGACTGCGGAATGGATGGCGGAATGGATGAAAGTTGGGCCCAACAAGACACTCTTCCTCGTCGACACTGATCCACACAGACAACAGTTCATGGATATGCCTGGCCTGCGCGGGAGGGCATCAAGTTTCTCTGCACCATCTCATCGAGACGTTCGCTGCTGCGCCTTAGTGGCTTGTCCATCTCGGAACGCTCTTTGGTGCCTCACGACTCTGACTCCAAAGGGCCGAGAACAGTGCGGGAGGGGCGAATCATCACATGGGGTTCGAAGAGACACTTGGGGGAACGCATGTGTGTGCAGGGGATGATCGATTTCTAGAGATATGGACACGTGCGAATGTGGCACTCGTCTAGTAGAAGCTGGTACACAAGGTTTTAGGACTGGACATAGAGGCGACAGGGTAGATGTGAGTGACATAACAAAACTGCTCGAAATATCGCCAGACACACCCTGTTTGCCACTTGCTCCCCGAAGCTGCCCTACCGCAACCGAATGCACACAGCGCTGGGCCTCCGCCACCTCAACGTGCCACTGTGCATCACGACAGATGTACCAGTTGGTCTGGATCATCCGCTACTCGAGCCGCTGCTATGCGAATTCCTATGCACGTAATCCAGCGTCGTTTGGCACAGACGGCCCATCCAGATCGGCCTCGGAAGGAGGACGACGGGCGGGTTTTGGGGGAGCACCTAGCCCCGATCATGGGATGCGTTGGCATTGGGTGGCATAGGCCGTAGTGGGAAGCACGTTTAAGCGTGTGCGCTTGAGCGCACACAGAAAGTCCTGCCACCTACCATTTCCCACGCACAGACCTAAAATTTTGACTACGTGTCCTCATCTGATAGATTCGAAAGCGACTTACAAAACATTAATCGACGACTCGGGGCCTTCCCGGCAACCTTACTGTGGTAATGTTGGTGAACCAGTAAAGAATCTCCTAGTTAACAGTGGAAAAGAGAAGTAGAGGTGGACATATACCGACTGCCAGTGCAGGAACACTGTGGGGTACGCTCGACGACCAACGGTCGCGTCCGGTCGGAGCCCGCGCCACAGGCCCTACGACGCAGTAAGGCATCTTCGACGACCAAGTGCAGTCACGTTTTACCCCATCACATCCAACCAAGTGTGCGAGATTGTGACCCCGGCAGTTGAGAGCTTTGCCCCCGCTCTCTAACCTTCCAGAACTCAAAAATATATTATCGGTGCGTCCTTATTTGAATTTAGATCAGATATCCACGGTCATTACCAGATGTTCGAGTGAGATTTCAATTTGCTGCTACTCTCCATCCGTCAGCAGACGCGTGAAGCGCTATACGCGGTGCTCCGAATTGGTCAAGCGGCGAAATCATCATGAGCCATACCATGTTTGACAAGTTTGGAACGGAGGTGAGTAGTTGGCTCGAGAGTGCGTTTCTTATCAACGGTTGCTCTAATTTATTTACGAAGCCTCAAGGCATTAGAGGCTGCAGCCGACACAACTGTGGCCTCCAGAAAGCGTACCGAAGCTACTGCACACCACTCGATAGCATCGTCCCTTGATCTTCTATCGGATACCCTCAACGAAACCATCGAGTCTCCTCGTAAGTGTATCAGTCGTCACTGTGACCTATGCTTCGTATGTTCCCATCCATTAGACAACAAAACTGCCCATATCGAACAAAACCCCATACTTGGCATGCGGGTTCACGAGCGCATGAGCAGAAAGATTTGTGCATAGTCCTATATGCTGAGGGCCGTATAATAGATGCGGCGCTCCATTTGCTTGAGCTCACGAACGCTGTGAGCTATGAGATCAAAGCTAATGGGTCAGTATGGACTGGCTTGCTGGTGTGTTTTGGTATCTCGCATCACATCAAGTACATAAGCGAGTGCAGTGGAAATCCAGCGAGTGCCACCACAGACTTTGTCGCAGTGGGCCCTTGGAACTACAATGAAGCTGCACTGTGCTTCTGTCGCTCCACCTAGCGGATAGCATGGAGACCTTGATCAAGTAAAGTGACGCTAATGAGGTATTCTTCGCACTTCATGACGGCATTTAACAACAATGTATGTAGGGAATCGAGCCCAACCCTTCCTCTCATCAAAGCTATGAGCAGAGGCATGGGGCATTGCATGGGGCAGTGCTCTACGCCGAGGCCGTTAAAACATTCTATATGATGCTTTCCAGATCACTCTCCCAATCCGAGTGTTCATGGTGAGGAATGTCCTTAATGTTAGTCAGCCATCAGGTATTGACGGACACCAGTGATAGAACCCCGCCATCGATATGTCGACGCCAGATCCACAATTTGGCACATCGTTGTGGACGCCATCCATCTCGTTCCGTGGGTACCTGTTGACACTACCACTGGTCGTCTGTATAACAAACAATAGCATTCGAGACACCCCCGGTCTATAACAAGCTAGCATCATTGTTGACAACTGATGTCGACAATGCGCTTAGCTGGAGGGGTAAAGAGGTTTTATTGATATGAGATGCTCTCACACAGGTGGGAGTGTAACGAACCTCTGCTTCAGAAAGCCAAGGGCGTCTCGGTTTACTACCTAGAACTGCCTCTGGAGAATGACAGGCTACAGACACTCTGCTCGCTCATGCAATCTCTCAGATTTCAACGGGTGTGGACTGAGATGTGCTATATAGATGAGTTAGACAAAAATTCGTCACTTGTCTGCAGACATTTGGGACGCTCTTGTTTGCATCGCTGTCGCATGCGGAGTATAGATGAGTTGCCATGGACAGTTTGATCGTGGTTCAACGTTTAACTTCATGCAGACTGAGTTGATAGACCATGCCCATACGATCGAAGTAGTCTTGACACTCGTCCATGATAAATAGGTTTTACATAGCAGTCTTTCCATTATTTTGAATAAACATTGAGTCGTTCTGGTGACCTGGTTCCTCCGCACAGATATAGTACAAAGATTGACTGCAGACTAGGAATGGGCGTATTGGGTTTCCTCCACTTAGCCTCAACCCCATGCAGATATGGCATCGCATCCGAACCCAAGTACCGCAATGAACAATTTGAGGGCAAGGAGGCTCATTACAAGGAACCCAACGGGGGCTCATATGGGAAGCGTTTGCGAAGTGCATCGAGGTGTGATACACAGAGCCCAGCCAAAGTTCTCTCGTGGTTCTCGTCATGCTGGAATGACACATTATGGGCGATTTCATGGGCAAAGATCAGGTACCTTGACCAATTTTATATCAAGGTGGTGATTATAGTCAGCATGAGAGGTCTCAGGTGATGTGAAAGAGATGAACATACCAATCCATGATGACACTCCTTTCATCAACCTGTTTCGTGTAGTCTTCAAGTCAGACTCATCAATCCACGGACACGCAGAATAATCAACTAAAATACATACGATATTCGTAGTAGTGAGCCAGGTTGAGATAGATGAATCGTTGCTTGCGATTGAACGCCATGAGATTGCAATCTGCATCCTTCCAAAAGATGCGGAATAACTCGCGGGCATCCATCTTGAATACCTCAGCCAGACCGATGGTGAGCTTTGCAAATGCCTCCACTGCCTGGTTGAGTTGCTGTTGCTCAGGGTACCGTGAATTTTCTGTCAAGATTTGCATTGAGGAGTATGCCGGCTTTCATGGAATTCGTGTGAACTCACTTGCCCTAAAAAACATGATGTCATACTTCTTGTAGTGCTCTGTAAGACAGGTTTATATTGGCCCATTGGAATGAACGGAGAAAGCTCACCATCTACTTCAAGTTTAGTGTCCATGTGCTTGCAATGGACGTCCTTCCCTCGGGAAGTGGTTGGTAACTCTCTAACTGACTTCTGAGTCATCTCAGGTGAACTGCTTTGTAGGGCCAACTCGATGGCTTTCTTGCTCAATTCGATGGGGTCTTGTGAAAGCGTCAAAGTGTAGTCTGTAGGAAAGGAGTTTAACTCACCAAGTTTTGAAACTACTGTATTTCTTTGATGTCCTGCTAATAACTTGGGCTTCCTGGAAAGCCATCTTCGAGTTTGACTCGGAGTTGACGACACAGCTGAACCTGAGGAGGATGGGGACAGAGTTCTGCTCTGTTCGACTTTATGGAGACTAAATGAGCGCTATCCAGTATTTTATAAAGCAGAAGCCACCTTCCAAAACCCTGTGTGGTATGCTGTCGATGATATCTGGTGCGATCATTTTCGTTCTCTCTGGGACTTGAAATCCTTAAATAACATATGTATCCATATCAATAACAAAAAGGGGGGAGCTTACCAGTGTGTACCACACCCACACGACTTTCCTTGTCCATTAGAAGTAGTTTCATTGCTAATACATCTTTTCGTGAGTAGGTTTTGAGCAGCTTTCGGCAAAGTGCCGTTGCAATGCTATTTAAGCAGGTCAGTGAGTTTACTAGACTTACAAGCAAGTACGTACTCAGTATACATGTCCCTGTGGTTTTCGACAATCCAAAGAGTGATTGATTCATTCGATTTTTCTGTGAACCCAGCGGCGACTTCTCGAGAGATGGAAGGCGGCATCTCCTCCAAGACAACTCCAAGTGAAAGGTCGAGCCTTTTCTCCAGTTCAAGCACACGGCAAGTTCTCACTAAAAGCTCGCAGCTAGAGAAATCAAACTTCCACCCGTCTGGCTCTTCCTCCCTAAAGGTATTGACGCATTGTAGAATATCTTCAGACTTGAGTGGCGATGAGCCTTCGAGCTTGATGTTCGAAGGATAGACATTGTATGTTATGCAACTGTCTAGTGGTTTTGAACCTAGCTTCTCGTATAGTTCTGCGCCATGAAATGAGTTGGTGGTTTCGCGAGCACAGCAGATACCAATAGCTTACCCTTGAGACCATCCGGAGCGATGAAAACAGAACGACAGAAATCAGAAAGGTTGTCTTTGTCCCCTCCTATCAAGATTCCACATCCCTGCCTCAGTTCATCATCTCCAATATAACCATCTCGTGCACGTCGTCCAAGCAGGACAGAGGATGAGCGCATGGCTTCTTTGAGTTCTTCGTCAAACGAGTCAAATTCCTTGGCAATGTCTTCAAGATCGCTCTTATAACTATTCGAGCATGAGCGTCTTTAAGGATGTCAGTTAAATCAACGAACCAATTGACATTTGCCCAGTACAGATATTCCTGGGGACAATCTACCATCGCTCGTGCGATATCTGATGCTTTTGGTGGCCCTGTTTTAGTGCACGTGGCCAGGTAATTATTCCCGTCTTCATCGAATTCTATGAACGGTAAAACATGACGCAAGTGTGGCTTATGCTTGGGGAGTGAGGACTTGATAAAACAGTCCCTCAGGCATTTGTGAGTGATAGATTGCAGGTGGGGTTGGGCAGAGTAAGTCTCGAATGGAATAAATGGGATTTCTTTAAGTTGCTCCAATTGCTCCATGTTGAAGTCTGAAAGCGGTTTTTCTGCATGACTCACCGTTCACTCTTACAAGAACAAGACTTACGGCCTATGCGCTGTGAAAGCTGTTTGAACCATTTGCGAACCAGCTCCATATCTGTCATTTTTTCCTTTAGGCGTTCAAACAACATGCCAGGCTGCGGACTCTCCTCGACCCCGAGGTCGGTTGCATAGTCCCCAAGTGAGCTAGATATGATATGAAAGCCCAATTCTTCCCAGCTGAGGGACGAGAATACCTGATGTAAAATGTATAGTCAGTACTTGAAACGATTTGAGTAATAATAGTCTCGCAGTATCCACCTCATTTAGACGAACTAATTTCCTATTCCTCGTAGGTATCAAAGCAAGATCAGATTTCCTAGCCTCTTCGCCATACGCAGTGACATTCTCCGTGAGACACTGGATGGCAAAGTCCTTTGTGTCACCCGAAGTGGCCAGCCACCTGTCGATTTCTTCAAGTGGTGGACACGCCCTAAAGCCTAGTACGTCCAGCAGATTCATAGTACCAGTCCTAACACCGTCGGGCACTCCGTGTAAATCGAGAATTGGAAGGCCAAGCTCACGGAGTCTGCCACCAAGCTTGTCCGGTTGATGCACTGATATAGTGGCGAGTCTACCATGGGCTTCAGAGTCAAAGACCTTTCTCTTCCTCAAGTCTCCGAGCTGCTGATCTGATAGATCCTTTTTCGCTACCATGTCTGCAAGGTATGGTAAGAAGCGATCATTCGTGTAAGCTGTTGACGCTTCCAGTCTAGTGGAGGTTCGTCAATCTCCTACACTGAACTAGTAAGTCGAGCACCATACCGATCCAGCAATGTATCCCATTCCAACCTTGAACGAACTCCAAGGTGTTCATATGCCTGATCGGGTAGTACCTGGTCATCGGCGACCGGAATGTCGCCCCAGATACCAGCAACTTTGAGATACGAGTCACCCGGCTTCTTAAACCCGTGTTGTGTACTGATACACTCGAGCGATACCAAAAGGTCTGCAGCTTGACTCCACTTTTGCAACGACGTAATTGGTATGCCGTGTGGTCCAGTAAGAGCGGCAAGAACACGGGCACTGACCACCTTGGGATCTGCATGGTCAGGTTTATAGACAAATGTTAACCAACTGATCGGATCCAATAGTTCCCATTTAAACAGGTCACGATAGTTGGCGTAGTTCCGTGCTTGGTGGACGTAAATGGTATTAGGGGGGAGAAGACTTTTATCATGAATGAGCTGCGTGTATCGCTTGATTTCCTTCAATTCGATAACTCCACATTCTTCGCAGCAAAGCCGGCCTTTGGTGCGGAGTTCTTTGAAGAACTCCTTTTTTGCGCTCTCGTTCGCGTTCACGGTGCCTCCTGCTATGGCGCCCTCCCACCAGCTGAAGAACTTTTCCATACCCACTTCAGATAGGCGGCAAGAAGCAAACTCTGCCACCATGTCAGCCCTGGTGACGCATGAAACCTTCCATTGATGCTCGATCAGTTCCCGCTGCTCAGATGGGAGTGCCTCATGGAGATGAGGAATATTCTCGAGAGCGGAATACAGGTCTGGGTCATATCGCCTGACAAGCGAAACGTTTGAAATCCCAGAGCTAGATAACACGCTCTGCTGTGGCAAGGAGAAGAAACCAGATTTGAGATGGAATGCAGTTCTGCTAGCTGGATACCGGTTGAACGCAAATTGCTTCATGGTATACAGCGCCAGTTCCCTGAGTTCAGCAAACCCTAGCCTACTAGCGGTCTTCATTTCCTGCTCGTAAATAGCACGCGCCAGATATCCACTTGTATTCAAGAGTGACTCGTTCCATCCTGTTAATATCATATTAGCCGATGATATAGTATGGCAGCACCTGCACATACTATCAACCTGACTATTGCTGGCAGGAAATGAGCGATACTGTCATACAGAACCAAAAAGAAGCTCACCCCAAGCGAACAGAACTTCGCACAACGTCTGGAACAATGTGCTTACTTCCAATATGCAATCCGATCCCTGTGGTCTCTTTGGTGCTTTGGCCCTGGGGCGACATAAACAATGACTTGGATCATCAGGAAGCCGGAGTTCTTACTATGAAGATACGTCCACTTGTTTCGTATTTGTTGAGTGAGGTCACAGAAAAGAACTAGGGACACTCTTACCTATTATCTTGTGGGAGAATTCCCTCTACCCCATTGAAAAGGTGCCACACCGGACTTTCTTCCATGACCTTCCGCTGCTCAGCGCTGAACTGTAACAAGGGTAAGAACACGTGTGACCAAGGTACACTCCAATGAGTACGTACATATACGGCCTTGCATAAGAAAGCACGTGGAAGATATTTCGCAATTGACTTCACTCCTTGCTCCATCTCCCGAGGTGGACGTGCTTCTATCTGTGCGGTGTAGAGACTATAAGAGGCCTTAACCGCCCACTCCATCTTCGTCTTGCCCAAATGAGAACTAACAGTCAGATCGGGTGCTTGAGAGACTTCAAAACCTTTCACACGAAGAGTGTTTTCCTTGGGATGAATCTTCGGTTCAACAAGGAACGCCTTCCCTATGGCACGAACCGAAATGATTTGTGCTGAACAAAAACACTTAAAAAGGGATGAAATTTCAAGATAGGTCACATACTGATACGGTTGACTGAGTGAATGCTCATTATTCCCGGGTTGGTTGCTTGAATTTCAACTGGTGAGCCGGATCCAACTTCCATCTGGATGGATAGAACCTCCTTGTCAGCGAGGAAGACAGTGATCATCCTGACTTTTTCCAAAAAGGTTATTGAGGAAATGAGGAACCTTGCTAGATCTGGCAAATTTGGCAAGCATTCTTTCAAATCGTCCTTCAGGACAAGCTCAACCGATGTCCATTCGTCAGTTTTAAACGGCTCCTTCTTCACACAAAGCTGAGCATCAATGAATTAAATTGTTTCCTTGCCACAGTTGGGTTACCAACCTTGTCGTCCTTGCGCATCGTCATACATTGACCTAGAAGAAGTCAACGAAGCTGTCACCAAGACCAACGTAGAAGACCTCACCCTTTGACTTCAGAAGAGGCTGGTCACACACGCCGAGGACGGTATAAAATCCTTACAACGTGCTTCAGTTCTTCAGGCCCCAATGGTACCATAAGCCCACTCACCAACCCCAAAGGTGCCAACTTTCTCCGGATCTTCATTTCCATCAGCTGCCAAGGAATAAGATCATGAACTAACTATGTTGGCCAATGCTATCAAATTACCTATTGTGCAGAGCCTCTCCCACTGGTGGTCTTCAACCAGACCGTCGCCACTATCTCTGATGAGCCATTTGTACACCTACAGAAACATCAGCAACTTTCGTAGCACAATGATAAAACTATCTTACATTATTAACACCCGGGGAGGTTTCATGGTACTCGTCACCGCTTTCTGTTAGGAAATGTATCTCTATCTTTTCCGCATTGGCGTCATCAGCATTTTGGATCAGCTCCCGGAACACTAGCAATCTGGAATCAACAGATGGTTGTGGGGCAACGTTGTAGCAAACCATCGAAAGGGCCTGAATAGTCGGACAGGATCTTATTCACCAACGCTGGTTGATGAACCCTAACTTCCTTCCAACTCTACACAAACAATGCTTAGTTAATTTAGCGCACCGAGACAGACTCGACATACCCCCGAATTTTGCTCCATCACAGACAGGAATTACAACAAAGCACAATTCAGCTTCTTCCCAGTATTCTGAGGTGAAAAGAATAATGGATCCAATCCGATCATCCGAACGCTCTAGTAGCTCCCGGCATATGCCGTGCTGGCGCAAAGTTTATTTTCAGATCAATGGAAGCTCACCAGGTGGTACGTGATTGAAACGTGTTGATGACAGGGATCATTGGAAGTTGGACGGCGATGACCAGATGAGCTGAGCATGCCTCGTGATCTACGACATTGTCATCCAAACGTGTGAGTGGGCCGCTGTGACTTCAGCCGTCAAAGCCTCACACGGTCAGGACCAGGACAAGATGGATACTGCAGAGGGTGCCACAACAGTGGTTCGTCTTATTCTAGCATCTGGAAGAGTCCTTTCAGCAGCAGCCGACTACATTAAGCACACTCATGAAGCCGAAGAGTCCTCCATTCAGCTTCGCGATGACCTCCAACACATACTATACGTTTCTAATGCCTTTCTCGACAGTCTCTACTCATCCATGACTGGTGGTTCTCTTCATCAATGGTTTGCCAACAAGTACCCTCAAAGGTGTTTGGCTGCTTTGACGGAGATGGAGAATCTGATTGCGAGAGCTGTTGCTCCTGGGGCGGTTGATGGAATGCACGGTACAGTCGACTACTTTAATCGGCACCAAGACCTTTTTCAAGACTTGCTTAACGAACCTACGTGAGTATTGTTGTCTTTAGACTGGCAAGGATCTTGCACGTAAACAAATATTGAACTTCAAAGGATGACTGAATCTACGTTTGAAGTACGCCCTAGGGCCAAATTGTGCTACGATTTTCAGGTCAGTACACTGTAGCCTACTGTTATGCGCCCATATTAACTCCATGACGTAGGGGCCTCTTGCCGACACTGATGTCAACTCCGTGGATTCAGAGCAACCTACCCCTACCCCAGACCCCCATCACATCACGGAAGAACAACCTCAACCAGCTAAGGTGATCTAGATCTAACTCCTCCCCCCTTTCCTCATGGTCAGTTCGCAATCAGACAGAACAGGCAGATCTTCCAACCACTGAATCACGTCCTGAGGAGGTTTGTGCACATTGCCCTGTTTGCGTATTTCTTTGTATTGACTTTCTCTGGAGCAACCAACTGTGTCGAAGAACAACAGTCATACTGAGTTTCCCCATCGGGAGGCTATGCAAACGAAACATCCCCGTCTAAGTGGACGTGTGTGGATGGGAAAACTGAAGAAGTTGAGACATTCCCCGTGGTCAGGGAGAAGCGATATTCTGCCCATTGATCCTGGGGAGACAGAGATGGCAACCACGAGTACCGAACCGGAGCTCGTAGCACCAGGGAAAATGCCCAATGTGAGTGTCCAACACATTTTGTGTGGATATGTATCTTAGCAATGTGGCGCTAGCGAACTACAGGAGAAACACGAAAGGCTCATAGAAACGGCTCTCCGTCCATCTCTAGCCAAGGGTCCAGGGGGCCACATGCAAGCACGGAGATAATACAGCAGCAACACGATGCACCACAGTCACCTGAACTTCGTTCACAAGGATGCTGGTCAGCCTTCTCACATTGGCTTGGAAGCCAGTGACCATCTTGTAGTCTGCAGTCCTACTATCTAGGAATGTTTTGTACAAGTCATTAGTGTAATACAAGGCGTCGGGCATGCTATGGATTAGTTTTTTGTCTGACGAAATGGAACAATTATGCGGCATTGGATCATTTGGAATACTGCACGGTGCAAAATCTAATGTCTACCGACTAACCGCTTCCAGCGAACGAAGTTAGTGTGACAAGGCTTAGTGTACCGAGTGAAATAAGAATAAGACATATTGCACCAAGGATCACGACAGCAATGAGATGGCTTGGACCGAATATCTGGCATGCCAGAGCAACGACAAAAAGGGTAATCCTAAACAAGAAGTGAGACTTGCAACGATCAGGACTAGAAGAACTTACGACCAAATTGGCAAGGCCATAGGTAGACTATGTGTGACCACGAGAAAAGGGATCCCCACCTTTTCGCTCACGTTCTGCAGAATATTAGCCTGTGGGGGTCACCGTATGAGGAATAGCGCCTGCGTGATTGGAGATGACATACTGCAGTACTAGCCAACATAAGTTCTGGGTCACTGTACACCTTCAATAATGCAAAGGATACAGCAATCGAGGCAAATGTGGTGAGTGCCGAACTATAGAGAATGATTTGTGATGGAGTTGAGAGAAACGTCGATATATCAGCTACTCTTGGTACCGCAAGGAGAGTAGAGGTTGCAGCTAGCATCACCGTTGACTACCCAGCGTAAGAAGGTGCATGCTAAAGGGAAAAGAGACACTCACAAAGATTGTATACCAACCCAGCTCGTTTATCATCCTGGTCACAAAGTCTTTCCAATGTGGGTGAATGATAATGTGATCAGCCCAAACACGCTGCAGCCGATGGGCATGTTCTCTGAATGACCAAAAGAGCAAGACGTTGATGACCTTGAACACCAGCCGATCCTCCCAGCGGTCCTCCCCAAAGACATGCATGCCTGCATCCAGGCGTGCACATTCTTGCCCATGGAAGTTCACAAATTTGTGACCAGCTGGTTGACCAGCTAATGTCAAGCCAGAAAGAAACAATCAGAATAGGACAGGATGCTTGCCGAAAATGGACATGAGCCGTGCTTCCGCAAAAATTGAGTGCAATATTGTGAGGACAGTGTCAGACCTACCGGCAACACACGTGCTATACTCGTCCTGGGAATTCAAGCCACCTACACATGCGATCTGATTCAATTAAGAATACCTGTACTAAAAAGACCTACTCGGCAATGACTCTATGAGATCCCGTAACGAACTCAACCCCTCCTGTGTGAAAGGGCTCAGTGAAGTATCAGACGTAGTTACATCTGAGCATCAGATGTAAAGTGAATAGACGGGCATATAACCTGCATAACATACGCACCTGCTTTGGCGAAATTCACCATTCCCCTAAGTTCGTCATAGACCTCTTTAGGAAAGAAGCGGTTATGAGGGTAGTATTGGCAGTGAGACCTGGACCGCATCACTCGAGGCAGTAACTATATCGATACTGAAATCAACAACAACATAATGACAGAGCGACAGAGAGGCTCGCCTCGAGTACATGGAAGGGAAATTACCAATAGTGTTCTTCAAGAAGATGCTCTAAGCGCATGTTAGATAAGAAGTACTAAGGGTTCGGATACCCACTAAGCTGGGATAGACGGGAAACCCCCTTGAATGTCTTCCGAAATAGCTTCCCTGCTCTCACATTAGTGAGCCAGAAAAGACGGCGATTCGTGGGGTCGACGAAATAATAATAGCATGTTTGTCTACCAGTATCGCTTGGGCTAACGTTCAGTACAAGTTCCGTATGACTGTTCAGGAAGTCCTTCTGAGTCGCTTCGTGAATAAGATGACTTGCGGAAGATGCAATGTCATTCCCCAGTCCATTTTCATCCGTAATGTATGTATCTGTAAAGACCCGCTGAGAAACCGTTACCAGAAGAACAGGGGGAGGATATGAGTGAACCGCACTAATTTTGTGTGATAGAAAAAGATATTTCCTTCTGGATGAACAAACCGTTGCCAACCTGGCGGCGGTGGCGGTTCCCTACAAACCATCAGACGCTGACAACGATATTGTCGATGAAACAAGAAGCATACATAAGACTATCTTTTCCAGCGGGGATTCGAAAGTTGGAAAACACCCTATGGACGAGTGTGAATATCTACCGGAAGTTGTTCAACAACCTACCCATCGTTTTTATGCTCAGCATATCGTGTCACCCCATCAGCAACTCCTGGCTGGATGCTCCAGATAGGCCTGGGTCGCCTTGAGGGTCCAACCAAATCATTGGCAACTCTCTCAGTTGCTACCCATGGCCTGGTTGAGCTGTCAGTCGGTGCTGGTGTGCTAAGAGTTTGAGAAGGGACAAAGGATTTCATTTCCGACAGTTTGATCACCACATGACGGTCAGCGGGCGAGATGTGGGTAGCATCTGAACAAAGGATATGAGTTGGCAGATCAGCAAAAAACATTGCTCTAAGTCGTTGAACTGAACGCCAAAGTGGGAAAAGCCGCCTGAACAATGAGAAGCAACCAACGAAGAACGAGCGCAATCTGGTGGATGAGGAAAGTAAGAACTTGAGACGGTATAGTGAACACTGGATCAACATGTTCAAACAGGGTGTTTCATTGAGTTGTACACAGTTGTGTTGTTGCAGTCGCAGTCGTAGTCCGTGTCGTATGGTGCAGACGAGACTTGGAGGGTGTCACCAGGAGTATGTGCGTCAACGGCTGCGTTTCAGGGTGAAGTTCTCACGTCCCAGCATCCGCCCGTCTGCCAGCAGCAAGGTGCAACAAATATGGACAAATATGAGCACATTGTCTGTCTCATCAGTGAGACAAACAGCGAGCAAAGAGCAAGCAGGGACGGTGGCGGATGTGACAAATATGGACAAACACGAGCTCGTTGTCTGTCTCGTCAGCGAGACAAACAGTGAGCAAAGGGCAAGCATAGCCATGCTCCAACACCCTCCATCCCTGTTCATTCTTTACCTTAATGAAGATGCTGCATCACCAAGCTTGGATAGCAAATGATAGTATGCATTTGGGACGAAAGTCAGCTGGAGGGAAACTACGGAATAGACATAGACAGACTGGATTGTACCAATTAATCGCTCCCCGAGAAAAACCACAATGTCCGGCAGCTCAATGCACTGAAACATATGAGGAGAGAGTATGCGATGGCGAAGACGATGCGAACACCCAAGTGTACCTGGCTAAAAATGTGATAGGCCAGGGCGATGAAAAAGAAGAATATACTGAAGAAGAAAAGGTGAGGGTTCGCAGCGAGCATAATAACAAAGGCTTACGACCAGGCTAGGAAAGCCATAGGCAGGCTGTGTGTGATTGCAAGACAATGAATTCCCACTTTGTTACTTATGAGCCCTATGATGCGTGACTGTAAGGCCGTGCACCGGGATCAACACCCAAAATACAACAGAATGGCTGCAGGAAACATACCGCAGTAGCAGGGACAATAAATCTCGGGTTAGCGTACACATTCAATAACATGAGCGAGACCACAATCGAAGTAAGTGCCGTAACAGCTGAACCGTAGATGATAACTTGCGGTGGGGTTGTCAGGCCTGGTACAGCGAGGAAAGTCAGATTGGCAGCAAGTATTACTGTTGACTGCTCATTATGAGATACAGCAAGGAGGGAGCTCGAACCACTCTTACGAAGATTGTATATCCACTCAGCTCGTCCATCACCCTGGTCACAAAATCTTTCCAACGCGGTTGGATGATAATGTGGTCAGCCCACACACGCCGCAATCGGAGAGCATGCTCCTTGAGTGACCAAAACAGAAGAATATTCATGACCTTGAAAACCCATCGATTCTCCCACCGATCCTCCCCAAAGACATACATGCCTGCGTCCAGACGCGCACATTCTTGTCCGTGGAAATTTACAAACTTGTTACGAGCTGACCTTCCCAGTTAACCCCCTGGGGTATTAATGTAAACGAGGAAAAGTGCTCACCGAAAATGGACATCAGTCGTGCTTTCCGGAAAGCTTGAGTACCACCACATTAGGATGTAGGTGCATGCTTACCGATAACACACACATTATACTCATTAGGCAGTTTAGTACCATCTGCAAAGATAATCAGTACTGATGATAGCCCTGCGTGTTAAGGAGACGTTCCTGATGGCAGATTCACAAGGTTCAACAACGAATCTAATTCCTCTTGTGCAAATGGGCTCAGAGACGTATCAGAAGTTGTCATGTCTTTACATTGAAAGAAATGTGAGCATATATGAACATTTTAACTTGCATGGTATACACACCGGCCTTGGCATAACTCAACATTCCTCTTAGCTCGTGAAAGACCTCTTTGGAAAGTGGGCGACTACGAGGATAGTACTGACAATGATGCCTAGAAATGCGTGGCTTGAGAAGGTGGCTATAATAACGTCAAAATTAGCAGCCGCTTGACGAGCCAGAAGTAGAAGACTTTCCTAGGATATACACAATGCAATTACCAATAATATTCCTCGAGGAGGTAATCTTCTCATATGTCAGGAAGGAAAAGGTGAAGACCTAATCAACACACTTATCTGGTTTGGTTTGGTAACCCCTTTGAATCGCTCCCCGAACACTTTCCCCACCTCTACACTGGTGGGCCAAAAAAGAGAGCGGTTGGTGTGATCAGCGAAGTAATAGTAGTACGTTCGTTTTTCACCACCGTCAACCATGTTTAGCACGAGTTCCGTCTGGTCATCTACGAGGCTACCTGCGTCACGAATGAGACCTTCGGCTTTGGACACAATCTGATTGGCAAGGTCATTTTCTTTTGTGATATATGTGTCAGTAAAAACATTCTGGGAAGGAGTCACAACGAGAATCTGTCAGAGGACAATTGAATCGCACCAGTTTTTCATAGTAGAAGAAAGAATTTCCTTCAGGATGAACAAACAGCTTCCAATCTAGTGGGAGCGACACCCTATAATTCTCCTGGTGAGCCAATTACAGTCAAACCGAGACGAGACACATACGCATGGCACTGCTTTCCAGCTGGGATATCAAATCTGCCAAATTTCCTACCGTCCAGAGTGAATACCGAATCAAACGGGTTTCGACGGGTACGTACCCCTTGTTTTTGCGCTTCGCGTATCGTATCTCTCCATCAGGGACCCCAGGCCGGACACTATCCCGCTTCCTCGTGGGAAGTCCAGCCGATCGGGTGGCAGCTGGTGCACCAGAATCGTCACCGGAAACAGCGAAAGGATTGACGTTCGACAGGTCCAGCGCCACATGTGGATGAACTAGCGAGGGACTGATGTCGGACGAGTACACAATGCGAGGTGGTGGGTTATCGAAGGATGTGGTCCTAGCTGTCTTGACTGGGCACAAAAGCGTAACAAGCCACTTGAATGTACCGTTACATCTAGACAAGAGGACTCGCAAGCGGAAGGGAGAGGAAAGCAGGATCTTGAAAAAGCGTGCTAGACGCCAGACGAGGTTGAGCATGTGAGACTAATGTTGGAACAGCGCGGCCATCGTTGCGTTTTATATTTGAACCGATTAGCACGTAAAGTTTGCGCCCGGTCAAGCAGCATCCCTACTTACGGTAATCAACTTCAGGATGGATTCCTCGTGTTGGAAATCATCTGAAAACCGCACAGCTTGTCAAAATTCTCGAATAACCTGACTTATCGGGCGACCCACGCTGCATCTCAACTTCAAGTCCCACTGTCGATGGTGGGTACTAACATGGCCTTGAACACGACGTAGGGACTAATTTCCTTCTCTTCTCACAGCAAAATTTCAGTGACCGAGTAAGCACCCGTTACAGCGATCCTACCCACTGGTCTTAGCCACCATATCGTGTCTCCCTCAAATGTTTGCCTTCCGTAGTTGGTATATTGTATCACTTATCTCGAAGAAATATGCTGATCCTTCCGTCTCGTTTTTAGCCTGTAGGTCAATGTACAAGTCTGCTCTCGTCGAAGCTGAGCGCAATCTGCACTAGCTGATCTGTATAGATCATGCATCGTTGAATGCTTGGCGGCAGGACGACTTAATGTCTGCAGTTGGGATCCTTTCGCGAGAATCGCAAGGCGTGGAACATCACAGACTCGCCAACCTTTCTCTTATCAGGGCCCGTATCAAACAGTGGGATTTGGCAGAACGCGATGCGCGGGCGGTAACTTATTACCTTTGCTCCTTTGGTTCCATTCTAATCTTTGTTCAACGAAGTCGATTCGGGTTCAGCCTACAATTCTGGCTCACATTGCGGTGAGCATCGCGCTTGCTGGCCAAGGAAGGCTCGCCTTTGCAAAACAGGAGTTCAATCGAGTATTCCTGAGCCGTGAGCTCAAGAGCGAATGTCTTCTCCTCCTCATCAAGGTATCGTGTCGATCAATCGTGACGATCTTCCCTTCCTCATAGATCTATCCCCGTGTGTAGACTATCATCATCTTCATGGCTGGAGACCGTGACGAGGCCATGAGACGTATGACGGACCTCACAGAGGCCTGTACAGAAGCCGATAAATCATTATGTCATGCAGTTCAGGCATGTATTACAGCGCAAACTCCACATGAACACCGTGACTAACGATCGTCTACAGGCGCAAACGCATTTTCTTGTTGGGAAGACCGCCTTAGATGGACAGGACTATGAGAAAGCATTACAATTATTTGCTCGTGCAAGGGTTTCGACACCTTTGTCTAACCTTCCAGAACTTGAGACCATATCATTGGTAGGTTTTTTACTTGAACGTAGATAAAAAATACTCACAATTATTACCAGATGTTCGGATGGAATTTCGATTTGCTGCTACTCTCCATCCGTCAACAGACGTGTGAAGCGCTCTACGCGACGCTCCGAATCAGTGAAGCAGCAGAATCATCGCGAGTCATGTTTGACGAGTTTGGAACAGAGATAAAGGCCAGTGCGGAGCTGAGCAGTTGGCTCGAGGGTGCGTTCCGTACCAACAGTCGGCCCAATTTATTTACGAAAGCTTGGCGTTACAGATTTTATACGCAGATGCGTCAAGGCATTAGAGGCCGCAGCCGACACAGCCGTGGCCTCCGGCAAGCATAGCGAAGCTATCGCACATTACTCGATGGCATTGTCCCTTGGTCCTCTATCGGATAGCCTCAACGAGACCATCGAGTCTCTTCGTGAGTGCATCAGTCATCACTGTGACATACGCTTCATATGTTTCCATCCACTAGACAGTAAAATTGCCTCTACGGAACAACAACTCCGCACTCGCCATGCGGGTCTGCAAGCGTATGAGCAGAAAGATCAATGCGAAGTCCTATATGCCGAGGGTCGTATAATCGATTCGGCACTCCGTTTACTCGAGCTCACGAGCACCATGAGCGAGGAGGTCAGAACTAACAGGTCAATAATGGACTGGGTTACTGGTATGTTTTAGCATCTCGGATCACGATCAAGTATTCAATGTTTGTCATCAGAGTTTAAAAGCAGATGCATATCAACGCTAGAAATAAACGGAGACGAGGCATTGAACACCGAGAAACTGGATGAGGCAGCAGGAGCCTTCTCTACGGCGTTGTTACTCGGCCCTCCGACCCCAGACGCACTACTTATCAAGTGGGCGAGAACGAAGTTGATCCGTAGCTCACCGAAAGAAGTGTTAAATGCCGCGCTGCAGGTAAGATCTATCTGGTAGTCTAAAACCTCATTGACAATTTTTTGGTCAGTTCCATATTTCTAGTTTTTTAGTCCATCAAGCAATCTGCGATTCTCTTGAAAGGGACGGTCGCATTTTGGAGGCAATCGAGTGTTTCCAACAGATGCAGAGCGAGCTAGGAAAGGACACAATGAACTACGACGAGCGAGTGCAGTGGGAACTTGGTGAGTGATTGCGTGGACAATGCTGCCCAAGCTCACGTGCTCGTTTCGCACAGACTTTCGACAGCGATGCGCGAAGCGGTTAGGGCAACTCGGAGGTGCTGCAATGGAGTCTCGGAACTACAATGAAGCCGTTCAATACTTCTCAGCCATGTTGCCGCTCGACCCAGCGGATCGTATGGAGATCTTGATCAAGCGGAGCGAGGCACGAACGTTGATGGGCTCCTTGGAGGAGGCGTTGAGTGACGCGGATGAGGTATTCTTCGTACTTCACATTGCATTGGACGACATTTAACGATAATGTATGTAGGCCATCAGGCTCGACCCCTCCTCTCATCAAGGTTACGAGTGGAGGCACAGGGCTTTACATGGGGTAGGACGCTACGCCGAGGCCGTGGAGGCACTCTATACGATGCTTTCAAAACTGGATCACTCTCCTGACCCAAATATTCGTGGTGAGAAATTTCCTTAATATTAGTCAGACATCAGGTATTAAAGGACACCAATGATAGCGCTCCGTCATCGATATAGCGATGCCAAATACACGATTCGGCGCATCGTTGCGGACACCATCCAACCCGTGCCGCGGGTGCTCGTTAACATTGTCACCGGTCATCTGTATGACAAGCAGCAGCAAGCAGCAGCCTTCGAGGAACTCCCGATCTATAACAAGCTAGTGTCGTCGATGACAACCGAAATAGACTATAGGCTCATTCGGAGTGAGGTAAAGAGGTTCTATCGATATGTGATGCTCTCGCACAAATGGGAGCATAACGAGCCTCTACTTCAGGAAGTCGAGGGCATCTCGGTGTACGACCTAGAACCGTCTCCGGAGAATCAAAAGCTACAGAAATTCTGCTTGCTCGTGCAGTCCCTCGGATTTCAATGGGCATGGACCGACACGTGTTGTATAGATAAGTTAAACAACATGATATTGCAAGAGTCAATAGTGGCAATGTTCACATGGTATCGCGGCTCGTCGCTCACAATCGTATATCTTCGCGATGTCTCGTCAGAGTCTCAGCTCCCCGGAGGTCTCCAGAAAAGCATCTGGAACACTCGTGCATGGACATACTGGGAAAATGTTGCTGCCGAGACCATCCAGTTCTACACCATGGACTGGAAGCCATACCTTGGTCTGACTTTGGCCAACCACAAAGATTCCCCTCACATTATCTCGGAGATGGAGGAAGTCACAGGAATTTCTGCAGAAGAGATGGACGTATTTCAACCTGGTCTTGACAGGGTGCGCCAGAAGCTATATTCAGTTTCAAGGCGTCAAACAACACTCGTTGAAGACATTGCGTATTCGTTGTATGGCGTCTTCAACGTTGCTCTCCCAGTTATATACGGCGAGGGTGATCGCGCACTAGGTCGACTCCTGGAACATATTTTGACAGGTTCGGGAGACGCCTCCATTCTCGCTTGGATGGGGCGCGTGGGCACTTACAACAGCTGTCTGCCAATCGATCTCACCGTCTACAACGAACTCGTGCCACCGCACATCCCTCAACCCATCGAGAGGGAAGAAATGGGCAGGATGATTGCAGTCCTGCGGTCATCTCTGCCCGACCCCTCACTAGTACTGGAACTATATGACCGACTCGACGGACTTCCCTCACCTTTCATGGCTGCCAATCGCCTGCGACTTCCCGGCATTGTTTTTGGCCTCACTCAGTTGGTCCATGTCTCAGGTCCAGATTCCAAGACAATGCTCAACGTATATCGTGCAGTGTCGTCCACGTTGGGGTTAGTGGAGATCCGGACAACAGAGAACCTAGATGAGTCGAAGGATTTCTATCTCGTTCATCCTTGGATTCGCCCGCTACTCGACCAAGAGTTCTCGGACGGTGCACGAACACTTGACAAAACAGAACGGGCATTCCGACTCGTTGCTCGTCTCAGGCAACCATTTGGGGCGCTCTTGTTCGCGCAGGTGTCGCGTATGGAGTATAGACGCGTTGCTACGGACAGTTTGATCATGGTTCAAGTCCGTGAGGACGTACCTTTGACCGAATGTATAAGAAACATCCGTACGATCGAGGTAGTGTAAGACTACATATCCGTTTATCCGTTTATCCGTTCATCGCTCTCCCGCCTTGAGCCCCTTTCTCCCCTGCTCTCGTAGATAGTCTTTGCAAGGACAGATGCACATGCCAATATGATGCCCCTTTCACACTACATCCGAAGACGAGCGCAACCCGGGATCATTTCCTCGTGTCCCCCCTGCAAAACTACCAACCCGGCACCCGTAAAACGTCGCCGGTCACCGGTCACCCATCGCCTCGATGCTGCTCGTAAACAGTGCCGTATATATTCTAGCTATCCATACAAAATGAATCGAGTGAGAAATAATCTACAGATACTAGGACAAAAACAACAGGAACCCGTACGAAGAGCGAACACAAGGAAAAAGTGAAATAAAGA
>JBBPMX010000056.1:0-35508 GCA_038090515.1 Pulveroboletus cf. viridisquamosus | reverse complement strand
ATAGTTCTGACAGTTGCAATGATATAACCAACTTAAAATGGCCATATCTCCACACTATCTGAACCAAATCACATGACCCAAAGATCAATAGCACACCAAGAGTGCCTACTATATTTCATCTCACTAATACTAAGCGATATTCCCATGCCCTAGCTTGGTATATCATGCACAATGCAAATGTATCAAACATTGCAACACTTTTGTTGCTCAGTGTATATCTATTACTATGAACATATAATACCTTTGAGATGGTCAATTAGTTTTGAGAGGAGCAATAATGGGTATGCATTTTTTATGATTTCCTTGTTTAAATGTCTATAGTCCATGACTAGATACTTCTTGCTATTTTTCTTTGGGATGAAGAAAACTAGGGCAGTTTGAGAAGACTTGCTTGGTCATATATCTTCCAATCCAGTGTCAGATAGAGGAATAACTTTCCTCTTCCTTGGAACAGAGTTAGGCTTGAGATTGATGGCATAATCTTAGTGTTTGCATAAGGGCATTCTGTTGGAATTCTGCTCCAAAAAACATGAAAATCATAGTAAGTTATAGGGACCTTGTCTTTTAGTTCTTCTTCTATAGCCCAAATAGACAATATGAGTTTAAAATATTTCCAGTTCTCACAATTTTCTGTATATCAAGAAATTTCTTTTGGATCCAATTAATTTTTAGGTTGTAGCATATAAGCTAGTCTGAGCTGATAATCATTTGGTTGAAGCCAAGCTTAATAACAAATGCATTGATCTTTTCATAATGATCCTGCAATATTACTACAAGTTCCACTTAGTGAGTTACTTTTCTAGTCTTACCCAAAGTATAATTAACATTAAAAAATTTGTTAGTAAAGTAAGTGTCATATCCATCCAATCTGGATCCTTGGACCCAACTCCAGACCCAACTCCAGACTTGTCTCCTCTGACTTCCAGTGCATTCTCAATAAGTCCTCACCTCTGACATTCTGGATACTTTCTATTTAGTATTTCTTGTTCTTCATATTATACTCCATTCTCCACTTATAGTACATAGCCATTAATTAGGCTTGCCCTCAGTTATCCTCCATTCCTGTGCTCCACTTAGGAGCACAGCTCTAGCCTACTTAGCATCTGCACTCTGGACTATTAGTAAGATCTATGTTTTACATCTGTATATAAGTCTCCATGTGTCTGTTGTAGATACCTCAGTTTGAACATAAATGCTCTGGTTTCTGACCCTATGACCTCCTTGAGTCTCTGGACTCTCATCTGACCTGCTCTCAGCCTTCATTCTCTGAAATTACAGGACAACCTGGGCTTGTGACAAGGGCACACCACATAAGGTGAAGCCAAGTTCTGTCTGAACTCCAGACATCCCAGAGTTATCTTCTGGAGATCTGGTTTTAGCAGTGAGAGGAACAGTCAGCATTCCATTTTTCCATAAATGTAGGAGATAATTGTCTCCCACAGTTATATAAACCCTTTTCAGAACATTTATTTCAGGTATCTGTTACAATTTGTCTTCATGTCTATTCTTTTCCCTTGTTTAAACTTATCTCTTCTTGCTTAGTTCTCTTTATGCTAAGCTCATAGTTTCCCTTACTATGTGACTATCATTTTTTCCTGTTCTTTCTTTTTCCATGCTTACTCATAGCTCCCCTTTTCTGCTATTCATCTGCTGACTCAAAGCTCAGTCAGCCTTTATTTTCTCTTCAATTCTTTGGGTTTCCATACAATTACTCAGCACCCTCTCATTATCATATATAAACTTACCAAGTAGTTTCCAGCTTAGACCTACTTGGCAATTTACCATCTACTTTTCTATTCTTGTGTCTTTGCCCTACACCCAAATGAGCACTTTAGCTCTTTACCTGTATCCTATCTCAAATACAAGGGATTTTCCTTGGTCCACCTGCTTCAACGGGTAGTCCTCTATCTACAGTGACCTCCAAAACTATTGCAATGTTTGGTGAATTTTCATTGTATAAGATATAAAACATGACAGTGTGGGAATCATGCTTAGTCATAGTGAGGCTAAATATAGTGCATGCTCTTGGCTACATGATTTCCCCCTAGGTTATATTATTTGGCTTGGTCACTGTGAAGATATGCCAATTTCAAAACAGTAGTACCATTGCAATAGTTTTGCACCTTTTGCTATTTTGAATGTATTAGTAGTTGGTATAGCCTCCTTTTGCCTTGAGTACTGCCTCAACGCTCCTAGGCATACTCTCAATCAACTTCTGACACTCCTCAGGTGGTATTTCCTTCTAATCCTCCTGAACTCTTTCCCACAATGCATAAATCCCAGTAGGAGGGTCTTCATGAACTGCTAGCCTTCTTTTCAGATAATCCCACAGATGTTCAATGGGGTTTAGATCAGGAGACTGTGCAGGCCATATCATAGTTCTGAAATCCTGCTTTTCTAGCCACTCCTTGATCTTTCTGCGGGTATGCTTAGAATCATTGTCCTGCTGAAAGATGATATCAGAAGGATTAAGACTATAATACTCCAAGGTATTCAGGAATTCATCCTTCAAAATTGAAGGTAAAAGTCTCCATCCATCCTACCATCAATCTTGATAGCATAGCCAACTCCCTGCGAAGTCATACAGCCCCACATCATTAAGGAACCACCTCTAAACTTAACTGTTCCTTGCATCACTTTATCACTGAGCCCCTCACCTGCCTTTTTCTACACCAATTTGTGCCCATCTGACCCTAGGTGGTTAATTTTAGTTTTTTCATCAGACCATATCACCTTTTTCTAATCCTCCACAGTCCAATCCTTATGAGCATAGGCAAAATCCAGATGAGCTTTGAGATACTTTACTAAAAGAAGTGGGCATTTTGACTTGATCACAGCCTTCATACCTGCCTTCTTCAAGTGGCAGTGAATAGTCTGGGAGGAGATGGAATGGTTCTTGATATCCTGAAGAGCCTTGGTGACCTGGACTGCATTTTCAGCCTTTCCAGTTCCAATAAGATAAATAGTATGACACATATCAGTAAGTGTGATAAGGGTAGGATGGCCACCAGAGGATTTGGCCAGGTTTGGACAAAGTTTAGAGTGAATTCTACTAATAGTGGAGTGGCGGACACCAGTAGAATCAGAGATTTGGTGAGTGGATTGACCCAAATCCAAGAAAGAGATGATTTGATTGGTTTGAGCAGCAGAGAGAGATTTCATAGTGGTGATAGTGGATCAAGAGTGGTATTTTGGTTTATTTGTATTGTGTTGAACATATTATAGGTCACATGACCCATTGCTTATGTTAGCACATATGAAAATATATCAATTTTGAATACTACTAGATCAGCAACAAAACTGTTGCAATGACATAACTAACTTAAAATGGCCATATCTCCACACTCTCTGAACAAAACCACATGACCCAAAAATCAATAGCAAGCCAATAGTGCCTACTATATTTTGTCTCACTAATGCTAAGCAATATTCCCACACCCTAGCTTTGTATATCATGCACAATGCAAATATATCAAACATTGCAACACTTTTGTTGCTCAATGTATATGATTACTCAGTATCTCTTCATTATCATATATAAAACCTACAAAGTAGTACAAGATGTCCCTAGCTTAGACCTACTTGGCATATAAACATCCACCTTCCTATTTGTGTGTCTTCACTCTATACCTGAGTGAGTACTTTAGCTTATATCTGCATCTCATTCAAATAGCAAGAGATTGTTCTTGGTTCATCCACTTCACCAGGTAGTCCCTCATCTAGTTTCCACTAGGACAAATCCCTGATCTTGCTATTTGCAAGGTACCCTCTTGTTTTTATTCTCAAGACCTTCAGCCAAATCCATGTTTGACCCTTCAGGATCAAACATAACAAAAATGGATTAGATATTCAGAGTATATGAGATATAATAACCATGTTGACACTGTACATTAATGAAAATGCATACATTGCAAAGGTCAATGCTATATTTGTGAAACATGGGATTTCATTCATCTTGCCAATGAAAAAGAAGATCAACACATTCCAACTAAATATGGCTATCAGTATCAATGGGCATTATTACATGGTTGCTGAATATAAGAATGAATCTAGAAGTATGAATATGTCATCAGAGCCATATTATATTTTTAGGCTATAGTATATTATATAGAGTCAACAAGACCAATAGCTATTATATTTGGTGTGTCCACCCTACTACATATGTCTTCTTATGGCCATTTTTGATTTGCTCTTTTACTCTCTGCTAGGTTTACCAGACTAAGTACCTCTTTCACTTGCTATTATCACATATAATTTGTACCCCTTGATAGAACTCTGGCCATAGCATATTTAATTTATTTTTCACTATTCTAAGTAGACATGTGAATATTTGCAGTATATTTCCTAGCTTTTTTATAATACTACTGAACAGTTGCAGCAGTGCTGTGTATAAAGAACTTACTACCCCTTATTTTTTTTGTCACCCAATAAGTTACTTCTTTGGTATTCAGAAGATCTTTTGCTACAAGCACCATATTATCAATTGCATACCTATCTTCACAGGAACTGAAAGCAGTGACTGTATTTGCATCAAATTTGTTTGCTCTTATTCACTTGCTATCTACCAATTTCTTGCTAAAAAAATAAGTGCTCCAATTATACAAGAGTTTGAAATGGTTATTGGTGATTAGTTTATAGTGGTCATAGATATGCTTGAAGGGTACAAGAGACTCATTGACAAAAAGCCACTCTTCTCCACTCTATTAAACAATACTGGGATTGCTTCACAAGGCTGGTCTTGTCTATGGTGATATCTGGGATACAAACACTATGGTATCCAATAATGACTCACAGAAGTGCATGGTTATTAACTTTGGTTGGGTAGGGAATGCTGGCAAGATATAATATAAATTGCTCTAGTATAAAGAGATCAGCTGATTTTCTTGATTTACAATGTTTTTATGCTCAAATGGCTCCAGTTGGAGAATGGTTATAGGTCTGATACTCACATGTAAGTACTGTTACAATTTGATGAACTGAATTGAACTGGAGTGAAGTTTAGATTTGAATTCAATCATTTCATTATATATCAAAATCAAATGATATGGTCTTATTCTATCCATGAAGTAAGCATACATAAGCTTTCCAGAGACACAATCTGTGTCTCCAGCCAATCAGATATTATTATATATAACTCTGTAATCTAATTCTTATCACCACCCTTATTTACAAATAGCTATGTGATTTTGCCCATATCAACCCATTCACTACTCTCTCAGTGACTAGACTTAAATAGTGTAGTCTCTCATATCTGCCACTAAATTTGGTGTGAAATTAAGTCACTTTTGCCTGAAACTAAATTTGAGAATTTGAAAACTGGGGAAAAGCTTATTTAGTCATTTAGTGCAGGTCAGCTTTCTAGACAAAAAAAAACATGTTCAGATAAAACTAAAAACACCTAACATCAATAGTGATATGAAAAAGTAGTGGATATATGTGATTCTTCTACTATCAACAACATATCATATCTATTATCAGTAAGGTTTGTGCCTGTTACTGCTAGTAATGTACCTCCCAGAAGTGAACTAGATCTATTGTGTATGTTATATCCACTCTGACTCCTATTAACTCCACACTCTGAACCCCTATTCTGAACTCCTTCATCCAACTCCATACCTTCTCTCTTCAGACTTCATACTTCCTCACTTGGACTTTGTTCCTTTCATATCAGATTCCCATACCTTCCTTATTTAGTATTCCCGTTGTTGCCTTCAACCCTTCATTCTTTAGTTACAACCCTTAATCATTTCCTTAGACTCTTCACCACCCCATATGCTTCCTCTCTATGCAACATATCTTACTATGCAATCCTCCATTTGAACTCTGAACTGGATTTCAGTATTTAAACCCTCTATACTCTGTTTTATACCTTAGTATGAATATCAAGTTAGTCTCCTCCAGTCTCTCATCTGATTTCCTCTCTCACTCTCTCACTCTCTTCTTTCCCTCCTATAAAATACAAGAACTGAGCTTAGGCAAGGATGCAACACATAAGTCCTGTGCCAAATCCTCCTAGGCACCCTTTTTCCATTTTGACCTCCATTTGTCTTCCTCTATGAACTTTGTAACACTAATCTTTGAACCCCTGCTCAGACTTAAGTCCAGAGGAACCAGACTTGACAGTGTGTGCTGAAACATCAACAGAGAAACTGACCTGCTCATAACATTAAAGCACCCCTCTGGTCTTCTTCTAGCTCCCATTTCTCAAGTTCTGTGTAATATTAAGCACTTAGAGCTTCCTTGGTCCAATCTGGACTCTTAGATCTAACTCTGGACTCAACTCTGGACTCATCTCCTGTGACCTCCAGTGCATTCTTGATAAGTCCATATCTCTGACATTCCAGACACACTGTATTTAATATTCCTTGTTCCCTATATTACATTTCATTCCTTGCTTACAGTATGTAGCCACTAGTCTTACCCTCCATTTCTGTGCTCTGCTTAGAAGTAATATCTATGTTTTACATCCATATATAAGTCTTCACACTCCTGTTGTAGATACCTTAGTTTGAATATTGACTTGGACAGTCTTTGAACTTAATCCAACCCCCTTGAGTCCCTGGACTCTCATCTGACCCACCCTCAATCTTTGATCCTCTTTTGTTCTCTAAAGTTACAAAACACACCCAAATTTGTGATAAGGGCACACCACATAAGGTGAAGCCAAGTTTTACCCAAACTCTAGACAATCTGAAGTTACCTCCCAGAGATCTGGTCATAACATTATTTGGCTGTCAAGTCCAATTGGAGGTCCAAAGGTTAATATTATGAAATTCATAAAGGAAAATGAATGAAGGTTGAAATGGCAAGGGGGTACCTAGGAGGACTTGGCTCAGGACTTATGTGTTGCACCCTTGCCTAGACTTGGCCCTTGTCTTTCATAGGAGGGGAAGGAATGAAGGAGGAGAGGGAGAAAGAGGATTAGATAAGTGACTAGAGAAGACTAACCCAATATTCATACTAAGGTACAAAACAGAGTATAGAGGGTTTAAATACTGAAATCCAGTTCAGAGTTTGGACTAAGAAATGAAGGATTGCATAGTAAGGTATGTTACATAGAGAGGAAGCAGATGGGGTGATGAAGAGTATAAGAAAATGAGTAAGAGTTGTGACTAAAGAATGAAGGGTCAAAGAAAACAAGGGGAATACTAAATATCCTAGAAAGGTACAGAAGTCCAATATGAAAGGAATGAAGTCCAAGTAAGGAAGTACAAAGTCTAAAGGGAAAAGGTGCAGAGTTGGATGAAAAAGTTCAGAGTAGAGGTTCAGAGTGTGGAGTTAATAGGAGTTAGAGCAGATATAACATTGGCAAGCACACTGGGAGAAGGATAGATATTCATGGTGCAGATGATAGAGTAGAGATGCTAAAAAATATTGATCTGAACTATTATATATTAACATTGAAATTGTTTATTTGTCCATGCCCTCTGTATAGTGCCTCAGAGGCTATAGTAGTTATGTTTGAGACTACGGCAATGGTGTGATAGTATGACTTGGAGGCTGGTTCTGATATGGCTGAAATTTAATATATATAAGAATGCTTGTCTTTTATGAATTGTGGTTTAATATGATGTCTAATTATTAAATAGGTAGCTCATACAATATACAATGAATCATACATATACCACCTCAATTATCCACTTTTGTGCTTGATGTCTAATAGATACTTGTGATATTCATCCTGACCCTGACTATCTCTGATCTTTGTCTTTGTCACTTCTACTCCAACTCACCTTTATCCAACTCCCTTAGAGTTATTTTCTTTCCTTTGAACTTCCTTGGTTTCTCTTATATGGTAATTCCTTTGTTATCTATGACCCTTTATTCTTAATCATAATCATTAATCCATATCTACTGCTCTTCACCATTTCATATGTTTTGTCTCTGCATTTCTATTATACCTTATGCTCTTTCATAATATTTGTACCTTATCATATGCTTCCCCATTTGTCAAGTCTGATCTCTGATCTGAACTCACAGTATATTATTCCACTATATATTTCTTAGTATGAATATCAAATTAATCTTCTCCTCACCCTTTTCTGATCTCTCTTCATTACTTTTCTTCTATATTCTTTTTTTTAAAATCCATTTACATCCAATTGGGGAGAGTCCCTATATAGGATGTTACATTATGGGGTAGACACTGAAGGGGGCCAAGAGGTAGACTGGTGTTGCTATAGATAAAAATTCACCTAGGCTACCCCACTAGAGTAGCCATAGAGGAAAGGGGCCAGAAAAGGGCCAGGCTCTCTGAAGGTACCATGCAAGGGGAAACCAAGCTATCCTACTGTAACCTATGATTGAGAAGAAATGGGAGAGCAAGTCTAGTGTCAAGAGAAGGAAAGAGAGAAAAGGGCATAAAGGGGAGGGCCAGGGTTGGGGGAAGAGTTCAAAAATCCACAGGGCATGTGAATGCTAAGCAACTGTGAAGGCCATTGTGACCAAGGAGCCAGGGCAGACAGAAGTGAGGATCAGGTCTCCATTGCTATCAAGACCCATATAAATGGGTGCCTAGGAGATTGCAGTGGCCATGATGACCTGGGGGACATTATCAGGTATGGCCAGGACTCAAGAGAGGAACATGCTAAAGTTGACCACATGAAAGAAGACAGGACAGTGAGGGTCATCTAGAATCAACTGGAGCCAAGGAATAAAGGGAGGAGTAGTATGATTGAGCATAGAGGAAAAAGAGACAGGAGGTGAAGATGACCAGGAGGTATAGGGTGACAGCCCCATAGTGTCAGCAGGGGGGAGTCCTCTGGGGAGGGGAAAGAAGGGGGAGGGAGAGGGTCAACTGAGGAAAAGAGCCTCTAGTTCATACATATAATTAGAGAGAAAATGGATCTTCTGTTGCAGAGCTCTCAAGAGAGTGGTAACATCCAGGGGAAAAGGAGCCTACAATGCCAAGGCAACTAAGGGGGGGCAGGGGAGAGAGAAGCCAGGCTGGCAGGCATAGTGAAGGGGGCAGAGGTGCCCAAAGGGTCAGAGACAGGGTGGGAAGAAGCCCACAGGTGCAACAGCATGTTATTCTGGTACAGTTACACAATGAAAGAAAGGATGTGACCCATATCAGGGTTAAGGGCAAAGGGGTGAAGGTGGCCCTTGAAGGAGTGGAAAATATCAACTAGCTAATAGGTGGTCTGGGAAGTATTGGCAGGACAGGCAATGGGGACAGTGAAGATATGAGACGTCAGCCCCTTGTGGGGGCTAGTCTGAATAGTCCAGATCCAGATGAAAGGATGGGTGGCAAAATGGCAGACAACAAAGTGGGAAATGGCCAGGGGAGGGCAAGGCAGGCATGAAAGGTGTCAGTGGGAAAGGTGTGAAAGCATTACCCAATATCAAAGAGACAGATAAGACAGGGAGAGAAAAGGTCATAGTAATAAGCAGTGGGGCCTGAGGGTTTCCCACAGGTGGATAATGGTTGTACAGATTCAAAAGGTATTATATTCCTTTGAAATATGAGGACTGAGTCTAGATAGGGGTATAATACATAAATTCTGTTTCAAGTTCTCCTAGATACTCTCTTTGACCTCTGTTCCAGAATTCTGTTCATTTCTCTTTACCTTTTCTGTTCTCCTTACTCTTGGACCTTCAATTAAACATGTGTCATTATTTACTCAAACTTCAAACCTGTGTTAAGAACTAATAAAGTCAGATGCCCATCAGTGTAATTAAAGGTAATTAGAGATAATTTTTAAAACATACCTTTTTTTTTTTTTTTTTTTTTAAATTCCATTTACGTCTAAGTGTGGTACAAAGCCCTATGTAAGACGTTACATTATGGGGAAGACTGGCGAGTGCCAAAAGGCAGGCTGACGTGACTGTGGGTAACATACACCTGGGCTCCAGGGAGCCTCGGTGAGCAGGAAGGTAGGGGGTTATGAAAGGGGCCCAAAGGGTGAAGAAACCGATCATGGTACCTACTGTAAGGGTAAACAAACTATCCTACTGTGCCAACAGGTGAGTGAACAGAAGAGAGAAAAGAGGAAACAAAGTGCGGAGGGGGGGGGGGAGGGAGGGAGCCCGGGCCTAGAACGAGGTGGGAGCGCAGGGGGAATCTGTGGTTATAAGTGGGTCAGACGACCGTGAAGGCCATGGTGACCAGGTCGCCAGGGCAGGAGGGCGCAAGGACCAAGTCACCATTGCTGTCAAGGCCCACATAAATGGGCGTCCTGCTAGCGGCAGTCACCATGACCACCTGGGGAACGTCATCGGGGATGGCCCGGGCATGAATGGGGGTCATCCCGGAGTTGATAGCGTGAAGGAAAGAGGGACAACGGGGGTCGTCCAAGACCTGCTGGAGCCAGGTAAGAGTGGGAGGTGCTGTGCGGCTCGACACCGAGGACAGGGAGACAGGGGGGGAGGGGGAGCGGGCTGGATGAGGAGGGAGGATGGTGGAAAACATACCTATTGCAAAAGCATAGACATGTGTTTTTCAACCCTCATAACAATATTTTTCCAGCTTCTCAATACCAATTCCAATGTAATATACTAGTTCCCAAAGTGCTAGTTCCCAAATTATTGACTGTAACACTCTCATACAATTCTGAAGTCTGGAACTACTATATACATATTAAAAAGAAAACAATGTTAAGTGCAAGAAGAATTACATTAGCTGTTGTCAGATAGGCTAGAATAACTGAGGTGCTATATATGAAGTGAAAAGGAGCTCATATTTTAATAAAGTATCAAAGTAGGAAGGTTAGCAAAAAGGATATTTCAATAGCTCTATGAAAAATGACATCAAATATAATCCAGAGTTGTGGGTCTGGAGTCTGAAGCAGGGGAAGTGTCTGGAATGCTATCTAGAAATCTGAATGATTGGAATATCTTTTGGAATCACTAATATTCTGTCACTAATAATAGGCTAGAAGCTCCATTAACAGTGTGGAAATATACTTGAAGAAGAGAAGTTCTTATATACAGTGACTCAAAAAACTGTCTATATATTTGCATGTTTTATATTAAACACAATATTCTGCAATAACTACTACCCCTAACCATAACATGTAAGTGTATGAAATAGAGTGCTCATTCCTGGCTTTCTACTTGTTCAAGGGTCAAGGGAATTGGGTAATATCTGATGAAATGGCAGCCATTTCAAAATGACTACTCATTCAGATAGTTTTTTGACTTTATATAAATCTAGGTATCTAGTACTTGGTATGAGCTCCTTTTGCCTTTATTACTGCTTCTATCCTTCTAGGCATGCTTTCTATCCATTTCTGACACTGCTCCTTAGAAAATTTCCTTCACTTCTCTACTACTCTATCCCATAGTTGATAAACTCCTTTAAGTACATTTTCATAGGCTGAAAGACATTTTTTGAGATGATTCCAAGTATACTCAATGGAATTGAGGTCTGGAGACTGTGCAGGCCAATCCAGAAGATTGATATCTTGTTCTTCAAACCAAGTCTATGCTCTTCTATAGGTATGCTTGGGATCATTATCTTGTTGAAAGATAATGTCTTCTTCTGGAATTCCAGATTTCTCCATACTTTCTAGTAGCCCTTGCTCCAGAATGGCCACATACTGTTCAGCATTCATCCTTCCCTCCACTTCACTCAAAACCCCAACTCCATTCCACCCAATGCAGCCCCATACCATTAGTGAGCCTCCTCTAAACTTAACTGTACCTTTGACTTCTTTGGCAATTAGTTCCTCTCCCTGCTTTTTCCACACATACTCTTGCCCATCTGACCCAATCCTATTTATTTTGATCTCATCTGATCATATAACTCTTTTTCAGTCCTCTACAGTCTAGTGCTGGTACTTGAGAGCAAAGGCTAATCTCCTTTTCCTGTGACTACTAGATAGTAGAGGCTTTTTCTTCTTCACCACAGCTTTTAATGAGGCTTCCCTGAGTATATTTCTCACTGTCTGGGAGCAGACAAGAACATCAATGATTGAATTGATATAATAGGTGGCTTCAACTGCATTTTTGACCTTGCCAGTAATAATTTTCTGACCAATAGCTCTTTTATTAGTAGAAGTAAGCTTTGAAGGGCAGCCACAATGAAGTTTAGGACCCTCTAGCTGAAGTTTCTGAAGTTTCTGGGCCACTGTGGACTTCCCTAGACCAGTTTGAGAAGCAATTTTTCTAGAAAAAAGACCCAGAGAAGAGAGGAAAATGATCTTGTTTCTTTAGGAGATGAAAATATGTAGGTTTCATAGTCAGGGTGGGAAAATTAACATGAATAATAGGGTGTATATATAGTGACTGACACTTAGTTACATAAGGGTAACACAATAGAACCATTACCAGATGTATGTAATCACATTACAGCATGCCAGGGTTCAATATATGCTAAAACTTAAAATCAAAAAACTGTCTAAATAAGGATTCATTTTGAAATGGCTGCCATTTCATCAGATCTTACCCAATTCCCTTGACCCTTGGACCAGTAGAAAGCCAGGAATGAGTACTCTATTTCATACACTTACATGTTATGTTTAGGGTTAGTGGTTATTGCAGAATATTGTGTTTAGTGTAAAACATGCAAATATCTAGACAGTTTTTTGAGCCACTGTAATATGTGAAATCTCAATTACTTATCAAATATCTTGTAAAACTGTCATTATTTTAAGATCAAGGTTCAAATAAGCAATGTCCACATTTTGCTTAGGAGTCTGAAGAATAGATCCTAAGTATTCTAGGGCTCTGCTTCTAAACAGGCACAGGAATAGAAGGTGAATTAGAGTGAGACTAGGTGTTATATATGATAAGATATAAGTATGAAACAAGATGAACTAAATATAAAAGATCCAGAATGTTAACAATGCAAACTCATCAATCATACACTGGAGATCAAGAAAAATAGATCTGGATTTGAGTCTGGAGGGTAAAAATATATGAGATATGATAGTCACAGGACCCAGACAATTTCTACTCCACCTCTGGTTTGTATTCATCAGTAATTGTGAAGTCATCTCCTAATCTAGCAAGTAGTAAGACATAGTGGCCCTTTTCACCATGGAATTGGAATACATTGGCCTGTCATATCTGTTCTGAATCCCATACTCCAAAACTCTACTCCAAACCCCTTAGTCTGACTCCTATCTTCTTACTCAGACTTCACTCCCTTCCTATCAGACTTCTGTACCTTCCTTATTTAGTATTCCCCCTGTTTGCCTTTGATTCTTCATTCTTAGTCCTAATCCTTAATTATATCCTTAGACCCTTCACCACACCATATGTTTCCCTTACATATTTTCCATTACTATATGTTTCCTCCTTTATCTAACATATTTTACCATGCATTCCTCTATTCCTCTGTCTGAACTCTAAACCAGACTTTAGTATATAAATCCTCTGTACTTCATTTTGTATCTTAGTACAAATATTGAGCTAGTCTCTTCCCTTCTCCTGTCCAACTCAAGTTAGTCTTCTCTAGACTCCAGTCTGGTCCCTCCTGTCTTTTTTTCCCCTCTTTTCTCCCCCTTCTATGAAATACAAGGACAGAGCCTAGGCAAGGGTGCAATACATATGTATGTCCTGTATCAGGTCCTCCTAGATATCTCCTTGTCACTCCAACCTCCATTCATCCTTTTTTTACAAACTCCATACACTAACCTTTGAATCTCTGATCAGACTTGAGTCCAGAGAAACCAGACTTGACATGGGCCTAGCAATGCAGAACAGCACTTGGTATGGCTTCAGACCTTCTTTGACAAGATTGGACATCTACAGAAGGCCTCTATATATTTTGCAACAATCAGGTGGCCCTTATTTTGTGTTTCAACTCCTAATTCCAGGCCTGAACTAAACATATTCAGCAGAAATACCACTATGTCCATGGTGACTTAGTTAGACAAGGAAAGCTATGATCCAATATATCTCTAATAAAGATATAGTAGTAGATATATGTATTACCAAACCACTTATGAAGAACCAGAACTAGAAATTCATCAGGGGTATAGGTGACTATACTTAAGCAGGAGTGACAAAATATTTCATTCCTAAAAGGGTATTCTAGAGCTCCAGACTGCTAGAGGTGGCAGTAGGAATACCTACCCACCAATCCAGTCAATATCCAGACTAACAGAGCTAGAGCAAGCATATTACACCACTTGCATGTAATAAAACTTGCATTTCATGTGTTTCCCTCCATGACATCTATTAAGGTATAAACTTACATTAACCCATATGGATAGCATCCAGGAACTTGGGAGAATCCCCATAAGGGTGAATTTAAAAATCAAAGTATTCTTCTTTATATGTATTAGTATGAGGGATGGTATCCTTAACTCTTTTTTTTATGGAGAGGGGATGAGGGATTTGGAGGATGGAGTTCAGAATGGATATGACACAGTGCCAAAGATGGTAAGCATATTGCTTACTTTCATTAACAAGCAGGATTTGGTGATTCACCTCCTGTAATGGAAAAAGTACATGTTTCACTCCTTCTAGTTGACTTTTGTATTTTTGAAACAACTGGTTCTATAAGTGAAGTATATCTTCCTCACACAGCTTCATGCTATGAGCTACAGTCTTTTTCCAAATTTATTTATTGTTTTCATAGTTTTCATACTACTCTTCTTCCCCCCTTCTAAGCCCTCATGAGATATATAGACACTATTATAGGGCATAGAAGTCAATGGGAGTGGGGGTGGGGGGGTGTGCTAGGACAATAGGTGTCACTAGTACTAGATGAGGACTAATCCAGCAAGGGGACTTGGTATCCCTCACCGCCCATGAGTTATTGATAAAGTTGACTATGGCATAATGTTGTTGCAGGAAGGGTATCCCTAGGATACAGTCATAGTGATTTATGTATATTGGTTATATCAAAATATGCATAGATAGTAAAGCTGCCAATAATTACAGTAGTATAAGCTGCAGTGCCAGAGTGTATATTTTCATCTGAGTGATATTCATGAATGTGGGGCTCATGAAATTACTAGTACTACTAGCATCAATCATTGCACTACCAGCATCAATCATTGCATAGGCCAGGCACCTATGTATTAATGGTCATTGTACAAGCACACAGCACTAGTGCAATTGTAGGTCACATATCAGAAGTATTTTCTGGCCTCATTCTAATATATCACATATCTAAAAGATTGGGCATTCATCTTCCACATCACATCCATGCATGCTATATCGAGTGTAATTAGGCACATATTTATGTGCAAGTTCCAGTGGTCCATCCTATGAAATGATTATTGACCCATATACAGTCTTGATCACTAGATTATCTAGATATATTCTAGTCTGGAAAGGGAAGTGCTCAATGAGTTCCTTAATTATTATGTCATAAAAAGTGGTGACTTCTTGCCTAGTGAATGAGGTGTGCAGGTGAGAGCCTGTATTGCCTCTGCTCTGAGATTACATGTGAGAAATTTTAATATCTCTCAAATGTGTGAATTTGTTTCACAAGCTCAGCCATTGCTGTATGAATATAGTTGGACAACTATACTTATCCTAGCATGTCCATCTCAGCCAGGGATCCTAATCTCTCTGAAGCACTGGGTCTGGGGAGGGCAAGTCCTTGTTAGCAAATTGTATTATTACAGTACAGATAGCTATTGTTTAACAGGTTATGGATGGCACCCAAGTAGGTAACAGGATCATTGTCCTCTTGAATGTCTAAAGACTCCAAATATAAACTTAAAGTGGTTATTAACCACCTGGCCCTTATTAGTGAAGTCATTATTGATCTTGTTAATACATAGCTTCTGCTATGTATCCAGAGTTAGCTGGGAGGACTGTTGCCTCTTTGTCAAGTATGGTATTGATAATATCACTTAGGGGGTCATCCATCCCCTTATCTTCTTGTATATTTATAGTTATGGTCTCCTGTCATATCCACTCTGAACTCTATCCTCCAAACCTCTCATCCTCTCTCTGGTACTCTGTAACCCAGACTTCACACCTCTGTACCCAGACTTCTTCCTTTCCTTTCAGACTTCTGTAGTTACTATTCCCCTTGTTCTCTCTCAACCCTTCATTTTTTCCTTAACCCTTCATTCTTACCATAGATCCTTCACCACACCATATACCTCCCTCTACATATGTTTTCCATTTCCATATGATTTCCTTTTATCCAATGTACCTTACCATATGCTCCTTCATTCTTCCATCTGAACTCTAATCAGACTTTCATATATAAACCCTCTGTACTCCATCTTTGTACCTTAGTACAAATATTACACTAGTCACCTCCTGACCCTTGTTTGAATTCCTTCTCTCACTCTCCTGCTCTCTCCTCCCTCCCTACAAAATATGAGAACTGAACCTCAGCAAGGGCATGACATATGAGTCCTGTGTCAACATCCTTCTAGGTATCCCATCTCCCTTCTATTCTCTGTTCATTCTCTGATAAACTTCATATTCACCTTCAGAACTCCGACTGGACTTGAGTCCAGAGAACCCGGACTTAACATCTCCCCACTGGTGGCAAGTCCTTGCAAGATTGATTGCACTGATTGGCTATATAATCTTCCTCATTATAACAAAAGCAAGTAATACTCCACATGTTTCCCTCATTGGATGGTTGGAACTGTCCCTTTATCTAGGTCATTAGACTAAATACCTACTTCTATCTTATCCAGACTTATTGGCTTAAGCAGGTTAATAGTCTGCTAACAGTACAATATGTTATCATGATGCACAAACTTATGTGTATTATCCAAGGCAACTTTGGCCTTCTTTCCCTGTGAGTACAGATCAAATTGTCCTTGGGAGGACTTCCTCCCAGAGCTAAATTGGCTCATTCTTATGTGCAAATTATGATTATGATCTTCTAGGTGATCTTTATTTGCCAGATCTCCTTGAGAATTTCCTCAATGCTGAAGTGTTCTATAGATATACTGTAAGCCTTGAATATACTTCAAATAATTATGTGGGGGCAGTTAACAGAGGAACTTCCTCCTGAACAAATAATTGTTCAGAAGTTGTACTATCTGATACACATAATGCTTAAGGTTGTTATAGAATGTAAGAGCTTCCTTCTCAGAGGAAAAATTCATATGATCATACTGGTCTGCTGCATTCTTGGCTGATGTCTTATACACAAAGTGCTTGAACAGCCCAGTAATCAGGTTCTTAAAGGACCAGAGTTTAATTGTTCAATCTGGTGACTTGACCTCCTGATTGTATCACTAAAAGGCTAAGTCCTTCAAGTACAACTCTGTGTACAGGATGCAATCCTCATTGCAATCAGATTTGATGGCCTTAAATATATGAAAGTACTTTAATAACTGGCTTAGCCAATTGTTAAATTTTTTGAGATCATTCTGACCTCTATACTTTCTTGACTTAGGTGAATTCATTGCCTTCATCTCAGGCCCACTGGGCCAGTTGATCATCTGACCTGTTCCTACATATACTGTGCATATTACTGCTACATGAAATTCATGTAATATGTATTACCACCTCTGCCTCACTCACTATACACTTCCCCTATGTCAAATTCAGATCTTCCAGACTCAAGTCCAATTGGAGGTCCAAAGGTTAGTTACAAAGTTTATAAGGAGGGATAAACAGAGATTGGAACAGCAAGAGAGTACATAGAAGGACTTGGAACAGAACATATATGTCATACCATTGCCTAGGCTTGATCCTTATATTTCATAGAAGGGAGGAGAGAAAAAGAAGAGAGGGAGAAAACAGAATCAGACAGGAAGAAAGAAGAGACTAACTTAATATTTGTACTAGGAGTACAAATGGAGTACAGAGAATTTAAATACTAAAGTCCTATTCAGAGTTTGGACAAAGGAATGGAGAGTTATATGATAAGATATGTCAGGTAAGGTGAGAGCATATGGCAAAGGGGAACATATGTAGTGGAAGCAAATGGAGTGGTAAAGAATCTAAGGAAAATAATTAAGGTTTATGACTAAGAAATGAAGGGTCAAGAATATAAAGGAAATACTAAATAAGGAAATCATGGAAGTCTAATATAAAAGGAAGGAAGTTCAAAGGGAGAAGGTATGGAGTTGAACAAAGGAGTTTGGAATAGGGGTTTGGAAATCAGAGTTGATAGGGGTCAGGACAGATATAACACTCTGGCATTCTGGTTTCTTCTCTCCACCTCACTTGCATTGAGCCTAGACAGTCCAACACTCTATGCATAAGGTCACCTTGCCTAATGTTAAAACTGGATCTGGAAGGTAACTCCAGGATATCCAGAGTAGACAGGACTTGGCTTCACCTTATGTGGTGTGCCCTTGTCACAAGCCTGGGGTGTCCTGTGTTATGACTGTGTCGAGTAGCCATCAAAGGGGACGGGAAGACCCTTCAGCCGGAAGAAACAACCAAACCTACAGCTGATAACGAGGCTAGCCGGCAAGAAGAGAAAGCCTGTAACCCTGGCAGGGGAGCTACAAGTGCCAGCGAGCCATGTCAAGGGAGTGCCCATAGCAGACAAGGTTTTAACCCAAGTCTCAGGGGCCCAAGAGCGGTGAACTAGACAAGTGATCAAAGCTGGGGTTTAGCCAGCCAGGACTGCCGCCTTATATATTGGCAAGGCCTGTGCACAGACCAAGCAGTACACTACTATACATGGTATTAATAGATAAGGCTATGCTACATATGATAAAATGGTAATGACCATAGGTAGAGAATGGAAGTGCAGATGGAAATGAGATGTGCAAGGCTGCTATGAGGCAAACCCTGAGATCTGGATCTGAGATCTGCAGAGATGGGAACCTAGATAAATAGGATGTGATACATAGGAGGAGATTAGATCGGATCAGGAGATCTAGGAGGTGACAGGATTGCTGTGGAAATCCAATGGAGATAAGAGTTAGGGTAGTCTAAGGGTTGTCAACGTGTAACCCTAGAGGCAATGATGTCATAGATGATGTTGAGGGTCTGGACATATCATGTGACTGGTCATGTGATCGGCCTTGTGGAGGTCACATGACAAAAGGAGCGTGAAGATGAAGGAAAGTGGTGAAAAGAGTATAGAGGTAAAAGTTAGTTGCATGTGGTTCATAACATCCTGTAATTTTGGAGGATGACTTAGGATCAGAATTGACCTTGTTGCAAGCAATGAAGGTCGAGAATGAGTCAGAGGAGAGTCCAGAGAGTTTATAATGATATTCAAACTAAGATATCTATATACAACAGAAGTTCAGAGACTTATATATAGATACAAAACATAAATGTTAGTCAGAGTCAGGAGGACAGATGGTAAGTATACCAGAGCTGTGCCCCTAAGTGGAGCACAGGAACAGAGGATGACTGGAGGCGGGGCTAGTGGCTATGTACTGTAAGTGAAGAATGGAATGTAACATACAGTGACCTCCAAAACTCTTTTCATATTAGCCCTAATGGTAGTATATGGAGCATACTGCCAGACACCATGGGAATCTGGTGGAGTTATAAATAGTACATACTCTTGGCTAAAATATTGCCCCATATATCATGTGATTTGGTTCACAGGCCATAGAGATATGGTTAAAATGAAATGGCAATATCATAGAAAGGATTTTGGAGCTTTTGAATTATTGAGTAGGATCTTAGTCAAATTGAAGTATAATTGCTACTGTTTTTTAGTACAAACAAAGATATACATGTAAACAATATGTCTGAGTTCAAAACAGTTCCCACACCTCTTGATTCTTAACCACTACCATGGTTAGATCTTTTTCCTCTACTTAAAAAACATCATCCTCTTTTTACTTGATTCTGGCCATTCTGGTGAAGCCATTGCCAAGCAAACTGGTGTTAGCCCTTTTGCCATATCCAAGCTTCATTCCAAAGAGTGTTCTAGTCTTGTCAAAACTATTGCAGGTCATCCTTCCAAGCTTTCCTCTAGTAATATTCATCATGCCCAACATCTTATCACTTCTGGGAAAGCTGAAAATGCTGTCCAAGTGACTAGAACCCTTGCCAACATTGTCAACCATCCCCTTTCTGTCACTACTATCTGCTGTCACTTGAAAAAAGCTAGTATGAAAGCTGTGATCAAGTCCAAATGCCCTATTCTTTCTGCCAGGTATTGCAAAGCTCATTTGGATTTCGCCTATACCCACAAGGATTGGACCATTGAGGACTAGAAGAAGGTAATATGGTCTGATGAGACCAAACTTAATCACCTAGAGTCAGATGGGTGCAAATGGACATGGAAAAAGGCAGGTGAGAGGCTTAGTGATAGACTAGTGGAAGAAACTCTCAAGTTTAGAGGAGGTTCTCTTATGATGTGGGGGTGTATGACCTGGAAGGGAGTTTGCTTTGCTGCCAAGATTGATGGTAGAATGGATGGGGACCTTTACCTTCAGATTTTGAAGGATGAGCTCCAGCAGACCTTAGAGTATTATGGTCTCAGTCCTTCTAGAGTATTATGGTCTCAGTCCTTCTGACATCATCTTCAGCAGAACAATGACCCCAAGCACACCTGCAGAATAGTCAAGAATTGGCTAGAGGAGCAAGAATTCACCACTATGGTGTGGTCTGCAGTCTCCAGACTTAAATCCCATTGAACATCTCTGGAGTTGTCTCAAGAGGAGGCTTGCACAGCATGAAACCCCCCCTAATGGGATTCATGAATTGTGGGAGAGAGTTCAGATGGAATGGGAGGGGATTCCTGTTGAGGAGTGTCAGAAGTTGATTGAAAGCATGCCTAGGAGGGTTCAGGCAGTGCTTAGAGAATATACCAAGTACTGTTAACATCCAAATATCTATTTGCATTTGAAAGCTCCAAAACCCTTTCTATGATATTGCCATTTCATTTTGACCATATCTCTGTGGTCTGTGAACCAAATCACATGATATATGGGGCAATATTTTAGCCAAGAGTATGTACTATTTATAACCCCACCAAAGCTAAGCGGGATTCCCACAGTGTCTGGCAGTATGCTTCATGTACTACCATTAGGGCTAACATGGAAAGGGTTTTGGAGGTCACTGTAGAGAACAAGGAGGGCTAAATCCAGAGTATCTGAAGTACCAGGGAAGCAGACTCATCAAGAGTGCACCGGAGGTCACAAGAAGGGAGTCTGGAGTTCCGGATTGATGGATATGACACCTAAGACACACATTCAAGCCCACAAACTATATAGCATGCATGATCCTTCCCCTTCCCAGACTCCTGGGCAGATTGGATTTCCTGGGCTTACCTTTGGAGTCAGTCATGAGCACCCCAGATGTCAATCACTCACCTGCTTATATATGTATGTGCCTCCTCCTCCTCCTGGTACTTCATCTTTGCAGCTTTTCTGTGCTCCTTCTCCTGTCTCTGCTTCATTACCTCTGCCCCTCTTTTCTTTCACTCTTTCTCTGATCTCTAGTTTATGGCCTTCTGACAGCACTTGTTGAACTTTGCCATCATGGTATTATCCTGTTGGATTCTAAGCCACACATCTCAGGCAGTGACAAGGCTGGGTAGTCTAGTGGTTAAGACGATCCCAGTACTAGTGGGTAGTCCCAGGTTCGAGTCCTGGTCTGGCCAGATTTTCCCTCTGAGTTTTCCTGCTTTAACATATTCCTTCTTCTTGCACTTGATAAGTCAGTCATTGGGCCAGCTATAAAACTGAATATGGATCTCAGACATGGTAATAATAGGATAACAAGAAAAAAACTCTCAGAGCATCTGCTTTATAGACTCGTTTGAACTCCATTCCAGACTCTGTCACTTTTTCACTACTACATCACTAATGGCCTTCATGGGTTCAGGCCTAGAAGGGCAGGATACTGTCATATCCAGTATAATCCAGTATCTTGGATCTAACTTCAGACTCAACTCTGGACCTACATATCTCCTGTGACCTCTAGTGTCTTCTCTCTATGAGTCCATATCTCTGACATTCCAGGCACACTATATTTAGTCATCTTTGTTCTATTGCTTATGTTCCATTTTCCATTCTATATACATAGTTACTACCTTGCTCCTACCCACCCTCTGTTTCTGTGCTCTGGCCCACTTAGCATCTGCTCTCTTAACTCTTAGTTTTCCATTTATATATAAGTCTCCATATTTCTGTTGTAGATACCTCAGTTAGACTCTCCAAACTCACTCTGACCCTCTGAATCCATTCTTCAAGTTTGACACTCAAATTGACTTACACTCTGTAGTCTTTCACCAATCTGACCCCCTTGAGTCCCTGGACTCTCTTCTGACCCACTATCAACCTTTACTTCGACCCTACAACTCTAGCCTGTCTCTACTGAGCCTTCGAATAGTGTTAACAAGGACCCAGACCCTGAGCCAGTGGGCTATGGCATACATATCCTGGGTGCAAAGAAAACCAGGCAGGGCTCCTGCCCCTTCTGGCTCTGAGCCCATTCACCATCCACAGACCCAATCAAGCCAGATCTTGGCATGCTGGGTCACAGGGCTTGAGCTATGCCTACCCGCCATGACCAGACCCAACTGAGCCAGACCTTAGCACATGGGTCCTGGGGGCCAAGCACAGGTGCATGCCCCTTAATGCCCCAATAGCCCCTTTTACCTGGACCTTGGCATGCTTGGTGATCTTGAGCCACACTCACCTGCCTGCCATGACCAGACCCAGCTCAGAAATCAGACCTGCTCATGGGCTTCATTGCAGCACAGGCCCAAAGTTTGGTCTGACAATGGCCATATTCTGCTCACTTGGGCATGCAACCTCACAGTAAGCTCAGATCCACAGCATTCCTTCCTAGGCTGGGCAGTGTTGCTGCTTAGCAGATCTGCCTGACAAGAGGCCTGTGTTGAGCTTGGTGATTGCACACCATGACTGACCACTAGACTTGTCAGTCATGTCATGTAACATAGTGTAGCACTACTTATTATTGTTTATTGTTGTTTACACATTAGAGTAGTAGAACCTGCAAGTCCCATGTCTGGACTCCTTAGTCTCTGACATTGGACTCCAGGTATGTGCACCCACATCAATTATTAGTCTCTGACCTCAGACTCCAGCTGCCCAAGTCAGCTGTTTAACAGCCTGTCAGTCTGGGATTTAGCATAGGGCCTCCTGGGGGCTGACCTGACCAACATCAGCCTCCCCAAATTGCCAGCACCATGCCCCAGTTGTCCCCATGGTTATATGCTTGCAAACTCTCAGCTGTTCTATGTCATATCTTACTAAGGCATCAAGTCTATGGTGCTTCTAGGCAACTGATGCACTGCTATGCCCTAGCCCCAGATGTGGGCAAGACTCTTTAGTTTGTCACCTGCCTGCAAGGGGAACATGCCCACAGGTCATTCACAGTCATTGAATGGCAGCCACTCAAAGGCAGCAGATATATCACACAGGGACTGTGCCCTTGCTTAAAGGGGGGGTTGGAACCAACTCATACATATGCCAGGGTCAATGCTGTTAAACAGCTGAATCTGGCAGCTGGAGTCCAATGTCAGAGACTATAAATTGATGTAACTAGATGTGCACATACCTGGAGTCCAATGTCAGAGACTAAGGAGTCCTGACATTGGACTTGCAGGTTCTACTACTCTAAAGTGTAAACAACAATAAACAATAATAAGTCGCGCCACACTGTGGCTTACATGTGCGCAATCACCAAGTTCAACAAATGCTGCCTACTAACATGCTGCTGCTGCCTAAAACAAACCCATGGTCTGTATTAATGGTGTGTCTAACAAGCCTTGTGACAGGGAAGCTGTTTAACCTGGTGCATTGTGATGCATGAACCTGCTGAGTCACCTTGGTAATTGCAGAGAGCTTCAGAGCAAAGCTGAGGCTACCGAATCACCCTGCAATCCTGCTCCAACCCTCTATGTTTGCAGAAAGCCATTTCTACTGCTCACAAGAGGGCTTACTGAAAAGTACCTTTAGTGACACCAAGTAAGTTTGTGTTAAGGTAAAACCCCCTTTTCCCTGAATAATATCTGCTTGATCACTGCATAGCCCCCCACTTACAATTCTCAACATCAGTCCTCTCAAGGTGGTGCCTAATGACGCTCCCAGTGTGTCTGGTACCTGAGGCGCCATGTCACTGTTCCCAAACAAGCTGTAGCCAAGCTTTGATAGCCCAGATGGAGTTTGTTACAACATCCATGTGATGCCAACAGCTACAGCAGAGGTTTTTGACTCCCATAAATGAAAAATTTGATTTACTGTAAGTGAAGAATGGAACATAACATAGTGAACAAGAAGAACTAAATACAGAGTATCTGGAATGTCAGAGGTGAGAACTCATTGAGAAAACACTGGAGATCACAGGAGATGGATGCAGAGTTGAGTCTGGAGTTGGATCTGGGGATCTGGAATGGTGAATATGACAGTATCCCCCTTCTAGGCCTGAACCCATGAAGGGAGTAAATTTGAAATGGAATAGTGGAATCTGGACAGAGCTTGAATGAATTTGTATGTAAAACCTGCACATCCTACCAATCTGCAACTTAAACTTGTCGTCAGTTGCTTCATACCCAAGCCAACACACCAAGTACAGGAGTTGGCAATAATGTTGAAGACTTGCAAGGCATGAAAACCCTTTTACTGGAATTCATGAGTTATGGGAAAGGACTGAGACAGAGTGGTGATTGCCTAGAAGGGTTCAGGCAGTGCTTAAAGCAAAAGGAGGCTATACCAAGTACTGATAATATCCAAATACACATTATAATTCAAAAGCTCAAAAACCCTTTCCATGGTATTGCTGTTTTAAATGAATCACATGTAAGCCAAATCACATGACCCTGGGAGTAATTATGTAGCCAAGAGTATGTACTATTTATGACTCCACCAAAGCTAAGCAAAATTCCCATGACCTTTGGTAATATATTCCATACACTGTATTAAAGGCTAACATGGAAAGGGTTTTTGAGGTCACTATACATCAGAGATAGAGAAATTGGACAGAGATACAATAGGTCAGAGGGAATTCAGATCAGAAAGACTGGATGCATTGAGACAGGATCAGAAGAGCAATCAGGCTCAACATGACTCCCAACCTGTGCTGAAGGGGAGTCACACTCTAGTTTTCATCTTTGAGGAAGCAGAGCTGGAGATCAGAGCAGGAGTTGTTGAAACTGCTTGCCATGGCCTTCACAGCCCTAGAGATGCTCTTTGGATATTCTTTGGTGGAGTGTTCAGTGAGGTTGCAGAAGAGACACAAGATAGCACTGTCACTTCTCAGGGAGGAACTTGCTGTCCTTGCCCAACTTGGTCCCACTCTTCTTGTTGGTACAGGAGGAAGAGAAGCCCTTGAACCTATTATCCTTAAGCTTACCAGAGGTGGAGGTAGAAGCAGCAGTGGATGAGTTGTCCCTACTAGAGTTGGAGGATTTAGAGGTGAAGGCAGAGTTGCTAAAGTTCAACCTAGAGGCTTTGGTCATGTGGGCGATTTCATCCTTGCATTCCCAATACTGGTGGTCAATCTGCTAGGCAAGAGCATGGAGTTCATGAATATTGTTGGGCTTGCCTTGACAAGTGAGCTTGTCCTTGATATGGTCTGGGAGACTGGAGTAGAAGCTTTGTTAGAGAGCTCCTTGGCCCTAGTCTCAGACTTGGCTAGCGAGTCAATTCCACTTGAAAATATACTTGGAGATACACTGGGTGTTATACATCTGGAGGCACTCAAGCTAAGCTTTGCCATCTGTGACAGGGTCATGGGGTCTGAAATTAGACTACAACTCATATAGAAATGTGTGTCAACTCTCCATCCACATGGGTTGAAGGCCTGGCACTTCAAGTCCAAGGAGGTGTTACAATTTGCCATCACATGTACTCTTTTCTTCTTTCATCAGACTTATCTCTCCCCTTGTCTAGTTTTTCTTATGCTAGACTCATAGTTCCTCCACCCATGTGGTCAATAATTCTTCCATATTCTCTTATATTCTTCTTCATTTCATGATTACTCATAAGTTATGGTCCTTTTGCTACTAGCTTGCTGATTCAGTGATTAGTCAGCTATTATTCTTTTACATTCTCTCAGTTTCTATATGATTACTCAGTATCTGCTGATCTATGCCATGTAGTCCTTTGTATCTCTAGCTTGGACCTACTTGGCTTATATAAATGTCTTACTCCTTTTTTTGTATTTTTGCTCTACACTTGAGTGAGCACTCTTGCTCATATCTGTGTCCCATCCTGATTACAAGGGATTGTCCTTGGTCCACCCACTTCACTAGGAAGTCCCCTGTCTAGCTGTTGCTAGGACAGACCTCTTGACCTTGCCATTTACAAGAAATCCCCTTAACTCAAAGGTTTAGGACCTCCTTGTCAAGTCTGTGTTTGATCTTTCAGGATCAAGTGTAACAGAAGGTCTGGCTTGAAGTACTCAAGTGTGGTCCCCTTGAGATGGGGCTGACAAAGGTTACCTTTGTCCAATCCTTGCAGTAGGTTTGGGGATTGGCCTGGAAATGGAGTTTGCACTGAACTATGAATGGGTGGAGTTTTTTCAGGTCTGTCCTATTAAATGAGTTGGGTTCACAGACCTTGGGCTTGGAGCCTTCAGTCTTTTGTTGTTGGAGTGCTTGGTGGGTTATCCCCTTGATAGCATTAGTGAGTTATGGGAAGGGTTTATAGGCAAGTGAGACATGGTTTTATTCTTCTTTATCAGCATCATCTTCATTATTGGAATTGCCCCCATTGGTGGAGCCTTCCTTGGAGCCTGCATTAGAAGAGCTGGAAGAAAAGTCATCTCTCTACCCAGGTCATCATCATTGCCCCTTCTGCATGATAGCATTAGGGTGCCAGGTTGGACTTGGATGGATTCCTCATCATCCCATTTCTAGAATCTATTTGGAAAAATCTTGAGGCTGAGGGTAAGCAGAAGTGATGTAAGTGGGGACAGAGGTAGTCTATTACATGCCTTAGAGATGGAGAGCACTGCTGTGACCATGATGCATGTGAAGAAACTGTGAAAGTCTCTAGGGACCCTGCAAGAGCTGCCAAAGGCAGTTTGCAAGATCTGCTCACATTGAGTGGTTTGACATGTGCATGCAGTCTGCACATAGAGGTTGTCAGAAAGAGTAAATCTTGACAAGTGGGAGTACAAATATACTTTCAAATTCAGTCCAAGGTCTGAGGGTTAGTACACAAAGTTTGTCAGAGGATGAACAGAGGATGGAGCAGTGAGAGGATATCTAGGAGGACTTTGGCACAGGACTTATGTGTCATGCCCTTGCCAAGGTTTGGTTCTCATATTTCATAGGAGGAAAGAAGGCAGAGGAAAAGGCAGAGGGAGACCAAATGAGAATCTGGAGAAGACTAGTTTGATATTCATACTAAGATACAAGACAGAGTACAGGAAACTTATATACTAGAAGTCCAGTCAGAGTTCAGATAGAGGAATGGAGGAACACATGGAGAGGTATATCAGGTAAAGTGGAAGGGGTAGCATACATAGAGAAAGTCATATGGAGTAGCAAAGGGTCTAAGATAGAAATGAAGAGTTAACGGTAAGAATGAAGGGTTGAGGGAAGACAAGGGGACTACTAAATATAGCAGTAAATATGGAAGTCCAAGGGAAAAGAGCAAAGTTTGGATGTGAAGGTATAAAGTCCGGGTTGTGAAGGTTCAGAGATACGGTAAGGAGTTCAGAGGAATGAAGTTCAGGATAGATGTGACATGTTGCAGAACTTCACGTATGAGTGCTTTGTGTTCTTCTTTAGTTTTATTTTTGGTGAATATCATCATGTCATCCATGTAAACACTCACCCTACTATTGCCCCTTTCACATCCATTGCCTCCACCTGCTCCCACCCTTTCTAGCAAATCTCTTGCGATCTCATCACTGACCTCCCAGAGTCTGATGGTTTTGACAGTCTCTTGATCATGGTTGACCATAGGCTTACAAAGAGAGTAATTTTATGCCCTACTAGGAAAACTATTACTGCCAAAGGAATTGCCCACCTTTTCTTCCACAAAGTCTACTCCCAGTTTGGCCTATATAACTCTGACTGAGACCCCCAATTCACATCAGAATTTGCCAAATCCCTGGTGAAACTCATCAGATACCAACTCACACTCTCCACTACCTATCACCCACAAACTGATGGAGAAACTGAATGTGTCAACCAAGAAATTGAAACCTACCTCTGCCTCTTCTGCCATCAAAACCCACCAAATGGGGAAAACAAAAAGACATTCCCATGGCTGAATTTGCACATAACCACCACCTCCATTCCATAGCCAATCAATTCCCATTTTTTCTCATGATAGGATACAAGCCAAAACCATTGCCCACAATCATCACAGAAACTCTGCTACCCACTGTCAGAACCAGATTGGACACACTCTCCCATTTCCATGATAAAGCCCTAGTGATTCATAAACTTGCCTGCCAGGTGATGAAATCACATAATACATAAGATTTCACTTCCTGGAAGTGAGGAGATAAGGTCTGGCTAGAAGTCTGAAATCTGAAATGTGCCCTCACACCTAAATAAGAAGGACCCTTTATAATCACTGAGGTCTTATTGCCTATCTTTTACCACCTCTGCCTCCCTAAAACCTGGAAAATCCATCCCATGTTCCACATCTCCTTCCTATTATCCTATTGCAAAAATGATGTCCATGGCCCAAACTATCTGGTTCCACCTCCAGAGTTTATAGAAGGTGAGGAAGAATATGACATTAAGAAGACCATACATCACAGAGGAACTCTGACCACCAGCAATTCCTGATATGATGGAAAGATTACTCAGCTGATGAAGACTTGTGGCAACCTGAATCAAACCAAGACAATTCTTAATGCTTATAAACACCTCTACCTCAAGGTTTTCCCTCAGTTCTGTCCCCTCATCTCAACCAAAGCCATCCATATCATGTCTATCAGCCCTACCTCCTCTTGCCTCCCCCCCTTGTCCCTGCAGGAACTCTCACCAGATAACTTAGCCAGCATCACCTCCACCCCCTACTGTGAGCACTGAATCTTCTATTCCAATATTTTTTTCACCTGATGCTGCTATTAATGCCTTCTCCAACAGCCTTTCCACTGAGTCATCAGTGACCCCATCATCCCTGCCAGACTCCACATCCTTCAGTGAATTGTACTTCACCACCCTAATTGAACACTCTCGTCCTTGTGTCAACACCTCTCACTCTCAACCCATCTGTGGGAACTGTATTGTCTTCTTTAGCTGGGGAGATCCCACCAGGTGTATCACCCTAGATCACTTCAATGAAAAGAACTTCCCTAATGAGCCTGATCTTCCATTCCATGCCTACTAGTTTAGGGAAGGATACCTTGATGAAGAATACTATACTGTCCTCCATACTCACCTGACCAACTCCTGTCTCACCATGCCCATAGACTGCTTCCTCCAACCTGGATCTTCCCTTCTCTACCTTACCCAGGCTTATCACCAACTGGCATGGATCTCTGCCATTACACAGAGCCTTTATTTCCCTGAATATACATACCATGCAAAATATCACCCTGCTCTTAGTCCAAGACCTCAGAATGGCTAACTTGGGAGGTCTTGCCTATCAACTAGATCTCAGAGACTGGCTCAAGGAATTAGATGGATACATGGTGGACATAGCATATGCTTCCCTAAGAGCCAGACAAGAAAATCAAGGAGAGCATGTCTCTTTTATTCTGAGAAGTCAGGTATATATATGGACCCCGATGAGATCACCACCACCAGTCCTAATGGACAAAGCCCTTGAGAAAAAAAAAACTTTTGGTGGGAACATCTCTTTCCCCTTCTGTGTAACCACCCCCCCCCCCTCTACAAGGAAGTGTGCCACAAATGCCACTGCCTTGGATACTGGTGAATTCACTACCTCCTCTATATCTGCCCTATCTGTAAGGTTAGGAAGCCAGGACACTCACAATATGAATGCCCCAAGTGGGTCATCTACTGTACCTATCAGTTGCCCCTGCTGTCTTTGTCTTTGTTTTCTTCCTTCTATTGCTCCCATTGTTCTCTCTGCTCTCCACTATTATCACCTTTGCTATCATTGACCCAACCATCTTGCCACCACCCATTCTGCCCTCAGACCACCAGGCACCCTATCCAAGTCCCTGCACCTCATGCACCCTTTTCTGAATCTGCCAACATTGAGGATGTCATTGACAAGGTTAGGTGGGGCAATATTATGGACTTTCTGGGCCTCTCTTATGGTAACTTCTAGTGTTCATTATGAACTCCACACCCTAAAGCAGGGGTAATGTTATGATTTGCTATTATGAGCACTCTTTTCTTTTGTTATTGGACTTACTTCTCTCCTTGTCTAGTTCTTCTTACACTAAACTTGTAATTCCCTGTCTATGTGCTTGATGATTCCTTTTTGTTCCCTCATACTCTTTCACATTTCATGCTTACTCATAGCATCTTTTTTGCTATTGGCTGTCATATCCACCCATTCTGGACCTAACTCTGGACCCATTTCCTTTGATCTCCAGTGTATTCTCAATAAGTTCACATTTCTGACATTTCAGATGCTCTGTACTTAGTCTCCCTTGTTTTCTATGTTACATTCCATTCTTTGTTTACAGTATATAGTCACTAGTCTTGCCTTTAGTTATCCTCTGTTCCTGTGCTCCACTTAGGAGCATAGCTCTGGTACATTAGCATCCATCCTCTGGACTTTACTAAGATCTAGGTTTCGCATCTGTATATAAGTTTTCATATTCTGTTGGAGATACTTCAGTTTGAATATCAACTTGGATAGTCTCTCAAGCTCATTCTGACCCCCCTTGAGTCTCTAAGACTCTCATCTGAATAATTCTCAACCTTTTTTGCTTGCAACAAGGTTAATTCGACCCTTGACCTGCATTCTGAAATAACAGGACACACCTGAGGTTGTGACAAGGGTGCATCACATATAGTGAAGCCAAGTTCTGTTCAAACTCTGGAAATCTGGTCCTAATATTGGTTTGCTGACTCAACAATCAGTTAGCCCATTGTTTTTTCATATTCTCTTGATTTCCATATGATTACTCACTGTCCTCTGACTCTTGTATATAAACCATGTGATGTAATCCCTCACTTCAGCTTAGACCTACTTGGCTTATACAACATTCTATTCCTTTTCTTATGTCTTTGCTCTACACCTGAGTAAGCACTTTTGCTTGTACCTGTGTCCCATCCCAATTACAAGGAATTGTCCTTGGTTCACCTACTTCAATGGGAAGTCCTCCATCTAGCCATTGCTAGGACAAACCCTTGACCTTGTCAATTGCAAGATATTCCCTTGACTCAAAGGTTTAGGACCTTCTCGCCAAGTTAATGCTTGACTCTTCAGGATCAAGTATAATAACTGTGACAATTGGAAAAGGTTCATGCACTGAACAGTCTTCATCTATGCCATTGAAGAAAATTTGAAAGAAAAGGTCCTAGTGGCTTACCACAATCTTCCAGATGTCTTTTTAGAACAGGAATCCAACTGCATATTCCTCTGAAAACACTGGGATCATGCCATTGATCTCAAGTCTAACTTCATTCCAAGGAAGGTAAGAGTCATTCCACTATCCAACACAGAGTTGGAAGAAGTATGGACTTTCATTGACAAGGAAATCAAGAAGGGCTATCTCTGACCAAGGAAGTCTTCCCAAATGTCCCCTAATTATGAACTATCATTATTTAAATCAGGGAACTGTTAAAAATGCTTACCCTCTGCCACTCATTTCACAGCTTATCAACCATATCAAAGGCACAGATATATTTATAGCAATGAACCTTTGCTGGGAATATAACAATGTCCACATTAAAAAAGATAATGAATAGAAGGCAGTGTTTGTGACACCAATCAGAGCATATGAGCCAACAATTATGTACTTTGGACTTACTAACTCATCTCCCACATTCCAAAACATAATAAATGACATCTTTTTCAACCAATACACTTTTCTCATTGTTTGCCTTCATCTGCTGGTAGGGACTGCACCTTTCAATAAAGCAGCACACAAAGAAGGCAAGGCCTGGCCATCAATAGTGATAGGAGACAAGTTGGCATGTCTTAAGATAGTCCTGAATTCCTGGTTTTCTAGCCACTCCTTGACCTTTTTGCAGGTATGTTTGGGGTCATTGTCCTGCTGAAAGATGATGTCAGGAGGCTTGAGAGTGTAATGCTCTAGGGTATTGAGCAATTCATCCTTCAATATTTGAAAGTAAAGGTCACCATTCATCCTACCATCAATCTTGCAGGCATAGCCAACTCCCTCCCAAGTCATACAGCCTTACACCATCCCAGAACATCCTCCAAACTTCAAAGTTTCCTGGACTAGCCTATCATTCAGCCTCTCTCCTGATTTTTTCCAAGTCCATTTGTCCCCATCTGAGCCTAGGCAATTAATTTTGTTCTCATCAGACCATATCACCTTCTTCCAGTCCTCCAGAGTCCAATCTTTATGGGCATAGGCAAAGTCCAAGTGTGCTTTATGATGTTTCACAGAGAATAAAGGTTGTTTGATCTTGACTACAGCCTTCATTCCAGCTTTTTTAAGGTATTGATGAGTAGTGCTTGGATGGAGAGGCTGATCAGTGATCCCTGAGAGAGTTTTGGTCACTTGAACTGCATTTTCTGCCTTCTGGGATAAAATAAGATGGATAGCATGGTAAATATTGGAGGTTGGAATGCTCCTTGGAACAAAGTCTGGACACAGTAGCAATGCTGAGACCAGTAGAAGAGGCAATAGAGTGAGTAGAATGACTAGTATCAAGCTGTGATAGAATGGTATTCTTTTGAGTAGGAAAGAGATCACATGATGATAGTGGTTGAAAACAAAGAAGTGAGAGCCAATTCAAACTCAGACATAATGTTTACATGTGTATATTTGTTTGTATGCCAAATAAACACCAACTATCCTACTGTTTGCCAAAGATTCTACTACCATTATCAAAAGGTGCAAAACTGTTATAATTACATATATGGATTAAAATGGGTATATCTCCACAGCATTCACACATGGTCACATGACTCAGGGGCAACATTTGTAGCCAAGGGTTAGTGGCTCCCACACCCCCACTAAAGCTAAGCGAAATTCCCACATCCTCAGATGTTACATCACACACTACAAAAGTACCAAACATTGTAACAGTTTTGCACCTCAGTTTGATTATGTAATCTCAGTCCTTTGTCTCCATTACTTTATCTTTCAGATATTCTTTCATATACCTCAGTTGATTCTGATAGTCACTGAGGTGAGCCACTTCTTTGTACTGTGTACCATTTCTCATAGCTACCTTCTCTAGTGATTCCAACAGGTAGCTACTAATATAACTAGTTGACTCTGACAGTCACTGAGTGATTCCAATAACAAACACCTGTTCCAGTGGAGGGAGATCAACAACCAGTGCTTCCAGATCATTAAAGATCTGGTGTATAAATTTCCAATCCTCAGGCCAATCAACCTGAGAAAGAATGAGCCTATATGGCTCATGTGTGATACCTCCCTGTATGGGATGGGCACACTATATGGGCAAGTCCCTGACTGGAAGACATGTAGGCCCACAGATTTCATGTCAAAAAAGCTAAGCAATACTCAGTGAAATTACCCAACTTTTGAGCAGGAAATGCTCACTATCATTGAGGGACTTCTCAAGTATGAGGATAAACTCCTTGGCTTCATTCATGATCATAACTGAACACAAGGCACTTAGTTACCTCAAGACTCAAGTCCAATGGCTTGACTACCTGTCACAATTTGATACTACCATCATCTATGTATGCAAAGGGTTCAGAGAACCTTATAGCAGACTGCCTGTCTCACTACTATGAGAGTAAAGGAGGTGACATAGCCTCAAATGAAGAAATGGACTGGGCAAGCACCGACACCTGTTTGGATCCAGAGGGGGATGATCTTCCCCTCAACCAATAGCAAGAGCTGAAACTTGCTGCCATTAGCAAAGTACCATGATAGAGCTTGTGTCTGAAGGAAAAGCAGGAGAATTGCCTGGTGGAAGCCCAGGAAATGGCTTCAGCCATGGAAAGGAGAGTTAAGAACACTTCTCATGCTAGTGCAGAGGAGGATCCTTCAGTTCTTGAATCCACTGAGATCTCTAGGACCCCACTTATCTCATATGGGACTGTGCCTGGATTTCTGGAAGCTATCCATATGAGATACCAAAATGAAACCTTCTTGAAGGTCATATCCCAGGTGGGGCATCACCTATGGTTTCTTACATGAGAGGACCTTCTCTATATGAGAAATCATGGTGAGAAGGAGATATTATGCTTCTCACAAGCAAAGTACAAGAGTGACATTGTTATATCATATATGCTAACCTAATTATTTTTATTTTTATTTTTCTGATTATGTGACCGGATCATATGCCCTCATACTGCATGGTCCACACTCCTTTTCAATTACCATTACTACTACTTCTCTATCATAGAACCCTTTCACAATCATAAGATAGCACATCCTATTTAAGTAGTCATTCCCACCTTATCTTACCACATCCTGTATGCATGGCATGGTCTGTGCACAGTAGTACTGCATATGTATATAAAGGGTGTGTCCTCAGCTGGTATCTCCAGCTTTGGCCACTTGTGTCTTGAGTTAAAACCTTGACCAATAAGTGCCCTTCTTAGCTCTCCTTCTCTTTTCAAGGCTTTATGGCAAGCCTTTAGTTGCTCAGCTTTGGTGTTTTGACTCTGTTATAACACTTGGCCAAAGCTTTATACTGTAACTGTTAGAACCGAGGTCTCTGGGAGGTAACTCCAGAACTCCGGAGTTCAAGCAGGACTTGGCTTCACTGTATGTGGTGTGCCCTTGTCACAACTCCGGGGGTGTCCTGTAATTTCGGAATAGGTGGAAGAAGTCGGATTGACCTTGTTGCAAGCAATGAAGGCCGAGGATGGTTCAGAAGAGAGTCTTAGAGACTCAAGGGGGTCAGAGTGAGCTTGGGAGACTGTCCAAGTCGATATTCAAACTGGAGTATCTACTATAAGTGCAGGGACTTTATATATGGGAGTAGAACATAGGTCTTACTAATAGTCCAGAGTGCGGATGCTAGATGTACCAGAGCTGTGCTCCTAAGCGGGCACAGGGACGGAGGGTGAACTGGGGTGAAGCTAATGGCTATGTACTGTTAAGCGAAGAATGGAGCATAACACGGAGGTCACAGGGAAGGTGTCCGGAGTTATCTGGAGTTAAGTCCGGAGTTGTCCAGATTCGATGGATATGACAGTATCCCCCTTCTAGGCCTGAACCCATGAAGGCCATTAGTACGGGGCAATCCGAAATGGAAGAGCAGAGTCCAGATGGAGCTTGAACAAACTCCATAAGGCCTTGTGTCCGGTTGTTCGTGACCCTAAACCACTACCACCATGATCGAGGAGTTTCCCAATGTTCATGACTGGATGGATGAGCAACTTGTTGAGGTCAGCGGGGATGGAGATGACCTGATGGTTGCCAAGTTCACTGAGCGATGCCGCCGGATACAGGAGAAGAGGCTGGCTGAGGAATGCCTTCGCCAAGAGGCCGAGAGGGAGGAGCGTCGGAAGTGTGAGGAGGAGGTGCGGCGGACTGCAGAGGCAAAGCGCCAGGAGGAGGAGGAGGTGCATAGATGGGTGAGTGGCGAGGGACCGAGATGCTCATGACTAATCCTAAGGCAGGCCCAGGACATAGAGTCCTCACAGGTTTCTGGGATGGGCAAGGGGCGCTGTAAAACAATGATCCTTTCCGGGATGGAAAAGGATCTATGAAAAT
>JBBPMX010000055.1:1929-15566 GCA_038090515.1 Pulveroboletus cf. viridisquamosus | reverse complement strand
CCGAGTGTCTGAGTGCTTCTGGGCCACATACAAGCACACACCCACAAAGGACACAAAGCTTGAGCGAGATCTTGCCGTATCATGTCCCATCCCGCCAAGCCTCCGAGGCTAATGCCCTCCCCAGCGTCATTCAGCCCCCAACTGCTCAGAAGCGCACCCATATTCATTTCGTTCTCCCTTCCGATAATGCCTCAGAGGGCTCAAGTTCAACTTCCCCCCATAAAAAGGCAAAGAAAGTCGTGACATCCGTCAGAACCATCGCTTATTGATTGTTGGTATGCATGCTGACTTCAGGTTGTGCAGATATCACCAGAGGTGCCTGAGGACGTGAAAAGGCTTCATGCCCTTCGGATGTTGCAACTAGCACGCGCATCTCGCAACTCTCTTGCAGCTCGCTTGAGGCATCATGCGGCTTGGAACATGTTCCGCCGGGATTCCAGGAAGACTCGAGCAACTTCTCGTGTAACAGGGTGCGTGCTGACTAAACCCAACCAGCGTCACACTTTAGTTGAATTGGTCGCCGCTGAGTCACTCCGTTACGGCGCCGTAGGATATCCTCGAGCGCAAGTACGTGTATTGCCAGATCCCGATCAATATGTGAAGACCCCACAGTCAGTACGGCTGCATTCCCAATGGAGTGCAAACAGGTAATGCAGGGCGGGGGCGAATAAAGGGGAGCAAGGTGGTGGGACCACTCTCTCGGGTTCCTCCTCTCCATGCCTCTTTGTAAGTTGGCATTCGCATTTTTTTGCATCTCATCACTACTTTTAGGTAGCTGCAACGATTCTGCCGGGCATGCGGGTGGTTGCGGTGAGGAGTCGTCCCTCCCGGCTTCACATCCACCTGCCCTCCCCACCCTCCCCTACCCGCATCAAGGTCCAATTGGCAGTGCGGCGCTTCCATCCACAATGTCTGGGACGTCACTCAGCAATGAAGCCGCGGCGGTGGTCCTAAACCCACAACAGCCCCCGTCCCCCCCACCCACATTACCCTCTCTTCCCGCTGTAGGGAACCTGGAGTCATCGGCTGAGGAGCAGCCCGATGCTGCAGTAGCAATGGTGCAGGTAAGAACAGCCAAGGTTCACTTGTCGACACCTCCTGATGTCCCCTCAGACAGCCCATGGACCTGTTGGTGCCCTGTCACGACGTTGGCAGCGGCAGGGGGATTCCGCCCCGTCTCAAGATCGCCTTTTTGCCTTCAACAATACAATATACCCGCCTCCATCAGCAATCCACCATCGGTCAGCGCCATTCACCTCCACATCAAGCTTTTCGCTTGGTCATTCCGAGTCATCTGTGGAGGATTACGATGCGGTTATCAAGTATGCATCCATCTCCCTCATTAACGAGATGGTGCTGAACAGTGGTTGGCGCCATGGTACCCGCGGTCGGAACTCGCGAGCGCTCTGGAGGGACCAAATTCGGGAGTGCCTCAGCCATGCGTGTGCGGCACATGGCTTAGGTGCGGGTATGTCTTCTTTATTTCACTACGCCAATACCAGTCTCACGACCTCCCCTAGATCAGATCACCCCAAACCCCAAGCTTGAGAGAAAGCTTGTCGGCTCGCTGTCAACTTTTCGATCGAAGATGGTTATATTCGCTGAAAGTTATGCTGGCGAGTACCTAAAAAAGAGTGGATACCCGAGCGACTACACTGCTATGCGAGCATATGTAGAGCAGATCACAGATGCGTCAGCCTATGAGTGTTTTTTTCTTCATCAGCATAATGAGCAGGTAGTTTTTCTTGTTTCGAAAAAAAGAAGGAAACGCGTCTAATCTACTGTACAGGGCAATATCACCAAAATTTTTGGCCATCCGATCCTCGAAAGCTTTCACGTGGATTTCTGGTTCACACGTGACATCTCGCCTGTCATCGCTTTCCAAAGTAGCTACCAAACCACACCCGCGAGCATGCTCGCATTCTCAGGGGTTGCGGTAACATACTAACCTCTTGCCTCGCACAACCTCTTACTAATATGCATATTCTCAGCTTTTGTGTGCTCTTCATCGTGTTTCTCGCGGTCAATGCTCTCACCAAGGGAACGCGGTCGAATTTTCAACAAAAGCATATGCGGAAGAATTTGACAACTATCGCCAAGGAATTGAGGAAGCAAGCTGGCGGGAGGATATAGGGTCAACTGTGCGCGCCTCGCTCCAGGCCCTCAATGAACGGGGCATGTAAGTTTTTTTTACTTACTGGCGTATTCTTCTGTTAATCTCTGGCCTCTATTTCTCGCAGTGATCAGATGTGTCAAAATGGGTTGGCATCATCCCGAAAAATCAGGCCTGTAGTCATTCCGCCGTCTGTAGCTGCGACTCTCACGATGTCGTCGGAGCAAGAAGCCGGCCCCTCCGCCCCTCCCCCACAGGGAATGCCTGCTCTGTTTGGCCGCTTTGGTGACATAGCTCACCTGGCTCCTGCATACCAGCAGCCTGGTAATTCATTGTCTGACCAGCAAGAAGCCAGCCCGTTAGTTTTCCCTGCGCTTGTGGAATCTCTCTCTTCAGAGCCATATGTCAGCGCCCCCCATACCTCTGACGGCGATTTCTATTACGATGACTATTTTGGTGTATAAAGCTACGAGCCGTGACGCGCAGGAACAGGACGACTGCGAAGTAAACGTTCTGTCATTGCGCGGGACAAACAGATTGTATATATTGGCGGTGCAAACGACAACGTGTCCGAGGAACTTCTCAAGGAACTTACCGCGGCGTCAGCATGTTTGACTAACACATCTCTCTAAACCGAATCTCCAAATCAGACGAAATCAGACGACAAGTCATGAGCCCACCCCCAGTAATACCTGATGGTAACCTAGGGCCCATCTACAATTTAAGCGAACCATTTTGGCACCGCAATGGCCATGCCCCGCTGAGTCGGTCTGTAAAACTGTCGCTTGAACTGACCTGTCTGCCGGCCGCCCCCCCGCCGCAGCTTTCAAACGGCTTGGTAGAGTAGTCAAGCGATAACGTTACTCGTCGGGCCGGTTGCTTCATTTCAAGCCTCTTCATCTGCTGGACAGAACCGGGCTAGCCGAGGTCACGGGGGGTTCAGAACACCTCTGGACAGACGAAACTGGTATAGTGCAGTATTTTGCCCAATCGGAATACTCGAAAGGCTGGTGGAAAGTCGTCAAGCGATAACGTTACACAGTTGGTCTTGCAGATCGAGTCGCGGGTGCCCGGCCGGCATAGCAACTGCCTGGTAGGCTGCCGATGCTGCCAATGCTGCCGATGCTGCTGACGAAACCGACGCCTACCGATGCCTACTGGCGCCTGCCAACGCTAACCGGCGCTACTAGTAGCCGATGCTAACAAATCCGGTTCCAGATCACATGCAGACCAACATTGTCCGGCTGGGTTCTCGCCCATCCGATTGGCACATCCACACCTCCCAGTTCTCAATTGAAACGTGGGAGAAGACTGTGGGGAAGCTTCAGTTCCACCTGGCGTGAACCTTGAAATTCTACGGACTCAAGGGAGTGGGGTCGCCCGATTAGCTGCATCCACAAGGCCGATCTTGAATTGGACTCGCCCGAAATTACCCAGTAACTTTCGCCCTTTTACCTAAAGCGCCATTTTTCGATATTCGAACCGTCTCATAGCGTGGATCAACATCTGCAGAGCGGATGTGTAACGTTATCGCCCGACGACTTTTCCACCAGCCATTCAAGCATTCCAATTGGACAAAATATCGCACTATACCAAAAGAAAGTTGCCAAGCGAAGGGCAGGACCTTGCTAAACACCAGCTCAAACAGCAGATGAAGATTGCCAGGGCCTTTCTCACGGCAATTCTGAATCTGGAGAAGGCTGGAAAAGGCAGGGTCCCAAGGGACAAGTTGCCGAAGAGAATAAGTCCCTATAAGCGTTTTGGAAGAATGCTGGCGATCTTGACTCTTCGAGGATGGTCACTTGCCCTTTTGTCGCCCACGTTACGCAGATGTCAGTGCGTCGCTCGCCGAGCCTGGCCCCTCCTCCCACTCCAACCCCCACGCGCTTGTCTCGGGCGAGGCCGCAGTGGGCGCTGAGGACTCAGACAGTCGGGAGTCAGACCAGAACAGGGGGGTAACTTTGAAGTTCTAGCCAAGAAGGGTGACTGCCGACTTTTCCGACCCCCCGGATGCCGCTGTTGGCTTGGAGAGAGAGAGAAGACGGCTAGTCTACAACCAGAGTCCTCCCCCTCAGCTCCACAGCCCCCTGTCGCAGAGCCAGAGGATGAACATGAACATGAACATGAACATATTCTGGATTGATTTGTTGAAGGGCGTGAAGACCGCTAGAAGGTACTCGCACACCATATTTGGTGGTAAATCTGCGTACGATCTGGTTTCTGATGCTTGTCCTTGACACACTTGCGAAGCTCTCAAGGTCCTCCCTCGTGTGAACGAACCCACCTTGCTTAGAAGCGGCCGGCATTGCCGCCTGAAGTTGAACATTGGCGGAGCATTTGATCCTTAACGGCGACCCTCTCCAACTACATCTGGCGTTGAATAATTTTTGTACGCTTGTGCTGCCGCCTGCACCTAGCACACGGCCGATCTGACTTTCTCCCCGAATTATCTGCAGAGCAATCTCTTGGGAAAATGCTGTATCAGTTCGACTTGTCGCTTGTGGAGTGCCTGGCGACGTCGGGTCTGCCCATGTATTGGGTGGGCGCTCAGCGATGTTTATATTTATTCCTAAAAGGTTGATGCACGCACCTCACAATGGGCAGGAACACGCTTTACGACGGACAGGATGACACGGCAAGCAAATACAATGTGTACGAGGCGAGTATACAGCCTGGCCTTTTCTTTTTCTTTTTCTTTATCTACAAGAGTCACATCTTGAACCCAAGGTAGACATTACCCGAGACCTTGCTCTCTATGTAGTACGCACTCACTCAACTTACCCAGTTTGGCGGCCTTGAGACGCCTACGGATTCCGGGACAACGGCAGCGACCAACTTCGTGGAGATTGGTCGGGCGCGAGGTAAGATCCTTGGCCAGGCCGGTGCCCTTGTTGCGGAGTTCGTGTCTCGCACGAACGTTTCTGGTGTAACGGATCCCTGGCACATCAGCCAACTCTGGGCTGGCTGCCTCTGTAGACCCCAAGTGTTGCCTGACGTCCTGGGACAATGTTGTGATGAAACCCGAAGCTGGGATCGGCGGCATCAAGCGGGCGCGGGTGATCTTCGATTCACTCGCGAAGTCAAATCCCAAACACGCGCCAGGTTGGATCGCCGCGGCAAGGGTGCAGGTGGATGGCTGGATACCAACTGAATGGCGTAGCAGCCCGCGACAATGGGTTTGCACAGCCCTTGCGGGCAGCTGTTGTTTTTTTCACTCAGGCTCCCGGCGTGGCAAACTGGCGCCGCGAGGGGCAAAGCTGCCGGCACTTTAGTGATCACGTGATTTTATTGTGAGGTGTGAGTGGGGGAAAGTGGAGAAGGAGATATCGCCGGCATTGCAGCTGCGCCCACTTCTTCAACTAAGTACAACGTAAAAATGGCTGTGGCCAGAATATCAAGGGGGGGCCCTTCCCTTGATACCCTAGCCTCAGGTTCGAAAGTACATACTGTGAAGAAGGAACGGTGTGAAGAAGGAGCGGCGTGAAGAAGGAACAGAAAAGTTCCGAAGGTGGAAATTCAGATTTGAGATCATTTACAGTTCAAATTCCTAAGGAAAACATGCTTAACGCCTAAAGATTAGCTGCGAAAAACCTTCAAGCTAAAGTGAATTGCAGTCTGAATAGAAAGGGGCCACAGATATTGGGAGCCTAAGAGCCACCGGTTTGCCACAACGCCAAGAGGAGTCAGCAAGAATATAAATGATGCGGATGTAAATAAAAACTTACATTAAGTGCGCAATAATGCATCGCACACCCTGAGTCCCACGCTAGAGCCACCAATTCCAACAGGAAAGAAATGCACGAGAGGGAGGCAAGCGCCCCCCACACATCGCACACCCTCTGGACCCCCAGGACAAAACCGCCAATTCCAACGGGAGAAGAATAAGCGAGAGGGGGGCAAGCACCCCCAACACATCGCACACCCTCAAAACTGCCCACTCGTGGGAGAAGAATGTATGGGAGGGGGGTAAGCGCCACCAACACACCACACACCCTCTGAGCCCCAAAGTGAAAGCCGCCAATTCCTGCGAAAAAGAATGTGTGAGAGGGGGGCTAGTACCCCCAACACATCACACCGCCTGAGCCCCTGCGCCAAAACCGTCAAATCCTGCGGGAAAAGAGTGCGTGAGAGGGGAGCAAGCGCCCCCAACACATCACACACCCCCTGAGCTCCTGGGCCAAAACCTTCAATTCCCGTGAGAAAAGAATGCGCGAGAGGGAAGCAAGCACTTCCAACACATCGCACACCCTGAGCCTCCACGCCAAAGACATCAATTCCCGTGGGAAAAGAGCACGCGAGGGGGGGGGCTAGCACCCCCGACACGTCGCGCATTCTCCAAACCACCACACACAACCGCTAATTTCCGTGAGCAAAAGGCGAGAAAGGGGAGAAAATACCCTCAACACGCCGCGCATTCTCTAAGCCTCAAGTCCAAGCCCGAGAAAACCTGAAAGGTCAAGTTAGCTAGAAAGATATCCGGAATTGATCGGTTAGCGTGTGATTCACCAGTCAAGTACTCGCCCGATCCTGAGTTCGAGATACTCTTTCATTGTGCAGGCTGCAGTCCAGCACAACGAAAGAGTAGTCACCAAACATTAGAAAAAAAGGTAGCGCCTAGCCGTGAGCACTCGGGGGGAGAGAAGGAAACGCGTCGCGCCGTGGCGCCCGCTGACGTGGAATAAATAAACTTGCGGTCACGTGTCACTCCGGGTGCCCATATACGGTAAGTCGCGTCTCAGCTGGCATCCGCCCACCCTAGACGGGCGACCAGCAGTCGGAAATGGCGGGGCAAACCAATCCGTCGATAGATGGACCGGTAAAACTCGGAGCACTGAAATAGGGCTGGGAATGCACCCTTGATAACGTGGCGGATGCCCCCATTTTTTGGCTAGTTCTTTCCTGCCAAATCGTCGGATAGCCCCTTGGTGCTTAGCTAAGTGGCCTCAGCTGCTTGGCATTATAAGTCCTCAGTTCGCAGCGCCGCGACGAATCTAGCCGAACAGTTCTCAAGGTTCTACGTGATAGTCGCTTGCCCGCCCTCGAACTACTTAGGTTCTGAAGTTAGGCAAGCCCGAATTCACGGTGTAACGGCCCCGCTTCCTCGATACCCACCTGGGAAACTTGTCGAGCTCTCCGACTATGTTTTTGGAAATAGACATGGCGATGCGCAGCTTTCTTCGTGATTCGAACAACGCGCGCTGAAGATTGTTTTGGATAAGGGCTCGAAGGAAATGGACGAGATAAAGGCTGTCCTTGGGTGGAAAGTCGATAAAACGACGCCGGAGGCTCTTCTAACCTGGGATATAGGCGGATTTATCAATCCTCTCGCGGATACTGTGGCTCCAATATTTGGGTCTATCCTTCAGGCTGTCGCTGAGACGAATCGCGCGTCGTGTGAAGGAAGAGAGCAGGAACAAGTCGTGTCGCATTAATGTAGCGTCGCCAGAGATGCTCTGAGCTGTAACACGCGCGGAATAACACGGGTGTTGGTTAGGGTGACGGCACGACGGCACAGCCTATGTAGTTGCGCACGCAGTGCTGTCGTTCTCGTCCGCGTGCTCCTCGCCGCCTCACCCCCCTCGCTCCCCTCACTTGCCCCACCTCCTCACTTCCTCGTCCTCTCGCTCGCCCTTAGAAGAGGGGACAGCATTGTTGTTGTTGACTTACAAATTCAATGATATTAGGTTAGGCTAAGTTTGTGCGTATCCTACCACAGGCCAACTTGCCAAGTACTGCGACCCCAGGACAAATGTTTCTTTTACCAATGTCGGCATGCGCAATGTTGATGAGGTAGTTGGGGGGGATTTGCATTAGGATACCTTGTAAGGGCGAGTGAGACGAATTAGGGGCTCAGGGGACCAGGTGGATGACGGGACTGAGGAGCTGGAAGACCACAGGTAGATGGGGTGTGGTGATTTCAGTTTCTAGTAGACGCAGGCATAAGCAGGGGATCAGTGCCGAGGGGCTTGACAGCTTCAAGGGGCAATGTTATTTATGCCTTTTATGTACAACACTTGCAGATCAAGGGCTGCACTGCACTATGAGACAAGGCGTGCGGATGCAAAGATCTCGGGGTTTTTCTGCTCTCTCCTTCGACAAAACCAGAGGAACGCTTCTAAGCAATTATGGTATTTTCCCTGATCGGAAAGCTCTTCCACCGCCCACTCTGTGAAGTCTTCCTGGGTGTCGAAAGAGTGCTGCGGGTGAAGATCCTGGATTAATTCTGTCCTCAGAGTTGGCACCTGCCACAGGCAAAATGTCGTCCTGAATATGAACTGGCCGAATGGGCATGACCTAGGTTTGCGGAAGTCGTGGTCGAGGTGGCACATAGGACCTTCGCCATTCCTGTTTCGGTCCTGTGGCAGTCCACACGAGTAGCAATAGCTGAATCTTTCAAAGACAAAGGAGCATTTGAATTCTCTGTAGTTGCCGGCCTTCGTTGGCTCTAGAGGACAGTGTGGAAAGTCGTCGTCCACCAGCTTCCCATCTAGAACGAAATGGTAAGGGCATTTTCCCTTCAGGGCTGGCATATACTTGTCCAGTTCTTTTGTACTGGCGAGTCTTCCCTCTTTGGCTGTGCGCACGCGCTTGACCCTGCTAGAACTGCCGCTCGCATCTGGACATGACCAGCTCCTCTTAATTCCAGATGAGAGTGGCAAGGTCTTTGTTCCAAAAGTTAGAGCTGAGAGCACGGTGTGGGTGTAAAATAGAAATGCGACGCACATAGAGCCCACCCAATTCACGGTTAGCACTTCTGGGTGCCTCCACGAATTCAGCCACCTGTCCCGCACTGCCTGAAAAGCGGGCAGCACCAATATTGCCACCACTGTGTTTCTCGGGGTTGGCCTCGGTTTCCTGTACCTAGAGCTCAGTTCAATGTCGGAAAAAGAAAAATGGCAAAGAGACTAACATTTCCCTTCGCTATATATGTGAATGCAGTGCAACATTCCTTGACTGATTTCCCACTGGCGCCCACGCGGGACAATTTGTCCATGGAGCCAGAATCGCCAAGAGGAGGGACTGTTCTATGGGGGTTAACAATGGCGTTTGCCGTGAACAAACGAATTTCGCTATCTGGTTTGCAAACATCGCATGGCACCTGCCCTCGCAAGTCACCACAAGCTCGGGCCATCCTCTCACCATCTAGATACCGCGTCAGCTGGAGAACTTTGCATTCTTTCTCGTGAACTAGCTTTCCGAGCTCGTAAACCAGGTTGTAGTCTCGCTTCGGTTTGAAGATTGGACCTGACTGCTTCGAAGTGGCAAAGAACACGTGGGATTCAGTTCCATCTCTTCCTGCGCGCCCTGCCATTTGGGCGACCATTGTGAGGCTATAGGTCGGGTTATAAATAACAACAAATCGGACGTTTGGTCTGTCCACTCCTGTAGCAAAAGCAGACGTGCATGCCATCACCTTCGTCTTGCCGCGGTCCCATAAATCGAGATTGTGCACTTTTGTGCTTCCTGACAAAGGTAGGCTGCTGTGGAAGACTGCACAGGGCGCCTTCGCTGCAAATTCCTCTGCCTCAGCACGCGAGGCAAACAAAACCAACATTCGTTCAACCGCTTTAAGTCTGGAGTGTAGCGCATGAACCAGATGCGCCAAAGCAGACCACGAAGCTGAAGGATCAAGGTAGACCGTATGAAGGCCTATCTCAGGACGATTTGTTGATGACCTAATGGAGGCTGTATCGGCATCTGAGAGCCCATACGTTTGCATTAGTGGCCTTTCCAAGCAAGGGGGAACTGAGCCGGATAGCAGGATGATTGCTATGTCCATCGAAGACAAGTGTTCAGCAAGTGCTTTCCAAGCTTTTTTCCGATCCTTCGGACAGCCAAGTTGGTCGTGGTGCTCATCCACAAATACGTGGGTGAACTTCGGGGTTTCTGGATCGAGTAGCATCCTGACAGTAAGATTAATAGCGCATTAGCATGATCCAAAAGATAATCTGCATAGTGGTGCTCACTCCTTAAATGATCTGGAGCTGACATGCTCGACCTGCACAAATAATATTTGTGTTTCGGGTGGGACCGCGCGTGATTGTCCAAAGTTGACCACCTTGATTTTAGCTCTTTCTGCCCTCTTGCATTGTTCCTCTAGGAGTGCAGTGAAAGGGCAGATAACAATGAACCTGAGTTGGCTATTCAGCAGGACTGGGACTTGCCAAAGCATGGTTTTCCCCCCGCCTGTACGCATGGTGATCATCGCGTCTTGTCTCCCCGCCATCACAATCAGAATTCCCATCATTTGCGCTACACTTTTTTCTCGCACTGCAGGATTCCCCATAAGCACTTGCATAGCGCCTCGAATATTATCCCTCAGCACTGCTTCCTCCGCAGGAGGAATTTGCAAAACATTGCGAGTCACTAGTATCTCGCCGTGAGGGTCGCCAAACCAAGCGGTCTTCACAGACTCGTTCTCCAGACCTTCTCCCCAGGTAAGAGACGAATCATCAAATGGCAAGTCCTGACCAGGATTCCCACCAGATTGAACACTGGACTGACTGGATTTTTCGTCTTCAGAGTCGTCTGGAACTGAAGCATCACCAGACTGGCAGCGAGAGGAAGGGCCGACCTGCATAGGTTGCTGCTGGGTTGGCTTCAACGCTGAGTTCGTGGCGGTGGCAATCCCTCCCAGCTTTCTCATAAGCATGTCGCCAACCAGGTCAGCCACCTTGAGGGCCAGTGCGTTTAGATCGGGTGAGTTTCTCGACCCCACTCTGGTTCGAACAACCCGAACAGGCTCTGGAGGTGGGTGGGGTCCTAACCCAAGCAAGCTCGACCACTCTTGCGAAAGCCAGCGATGCTGAGATAATGCATTGTTTGACAGCCGAGGCAAAGCGCCGTGGACGACAGCGTAATGGGATAGATCTACCTCGGTAGAGTGGTCGGCAGATTCTGCGAGCAAGTTGTCGGCGCATGGAAAAGTCTCATTCGGCGAGATGAATTCATGGCCAAGGGTTATCATGCCCTGCCGGAAGTCGCGGGCACTCCACCCACAGCCAAACCACTGCTGATTTCTTTTTTGCAGCCAGCTATAGAAATGGTCTGGCTGGATCCTCTCCCCGCGTTTAACGCAGAGGTATCTGAGTAAGATATGACACGTCAAAGACACGCGTGAAAGGGATCCAGAACCCACGAACACGTACGTGCGATAGTGCCAGCGCGCCTCAGACCCATATACGACACCAGCCAGAAGCGCCTGTGCTTCTCTAAAGCCACTGCTAAGCAATACCAACAAAATTTCTGCCAGAGGGGCTGACAAAAATGCGGGAATGCAGCCATCATGCCCTCTGGCATTGGTTGTCTTGCTGTACCTATTTATCACCAAGCACTCCTTGCCTTGGAATACGAAGTTTCGGGAGCGATCGGCATTCCGTATCTGATGCTGCAAGAACTGGCTTGCTCTTGTGGATAGCTGAAGTGAAACATAAAGTGCATGGATGAAATGATCCCAGACAGCGTCAGCCTGGTCAAGGAACCTCCTGATGGCCATCTTGTTCCAAACCCACACTCCTTCCATATTCAAGGCCCCCAACTTGTGTATTTCGACCATTGACAGAAAGAAATCATCCTTCCTCCTACTGAATGGGTCCTCATCCAGAAAGCAGTAGCCTCGTTGCGTGTTGCTAAGGTTATCGACGATAGGGCCATCATGCGGAATTGGCCAGGCGGCATCTCCACTAAGAGTAATGAAGGAATCTTTCACCTCTCTCAGCAGATCTTGCATGCCCCCGCGAAGTCGCTCAAGGTAAAGAGTTTTCCCGTCTATAGATATCCAGGCGTATTCCGGGTCAACATATACATCTGGGTCTTTAACTTGTTGGTATGCGAGAGTCGACGCGAACTGCTGCAGTTCCCAGATCATATTAAACGTTGTGGGTGTTCCTAACCTGAGCGCTTGGTCATATAGCCTCTTGACGCGGCTGAAGCAGATCAAGAATGAAGTTATCGATGAGGATATTGTGACATCACCAAGAAGGAGCTAAAAGCAAACTTACTCAAGGGAGTTTTCATCGGGTGGAAGGTCAGAGCAGAGAATGCCTTCGTATAGGACTGTCAGGCGGCAGAAATACTTCAACTTGGCCAGTAATGGAGTGAGGTCAGACGCCTGGATAAAGGACCCATCATCGCGAAGCGCCATCAGCCAGATAAAGCGCTCCATAGAGCTCCCCCAACTTGTTTGACTTGTCTGTTCCGGAGCGTGTACTAATGACCAAGAAAGTGCTTGGTATGCAGCCACAGCTCCTAACAGCGTGCTCTCGGTACCCTCTCTGGCACTGATCTGAAGACGATCTATCAAGACCTTCAAGGTTGACCTCTGCGTCTCCGTGAAGCCAAAGTCAAAGCGCAGATCATGGCCTTTTTCTATCCGAATCATGGCCCTGACCATTTGAATGAAGAGCGCACTGTATGCTTGGTTCTCATTAGGCAGCATCTTGAAATGGGTTAACCTGAGTATTTCGCATTCAAGAGTCCATTCAACTGCGGCAGTTTGTAGGGAGCAAGAAAACTCACTGGCCCGGGCTAAAGTTTGAGCCATTAACAAGCACCTTTGCCAGTGTGAAGCGCTGACGATCACCCTCCAGTTGGGCTTTAACTATCCTGTGGTGAAGTTTCACTGCTTCTTCTAGAGAAGCAAAGATTCCTTCATGCTCGTTCGCAGAATGCTTTTCCTTGACAAGTCGTGCCTGCTTCCTCTGCGCAGCATCCTCCCGAATCGCAGGTAAGAATAGATCCCACAGCGTTATCTTCAGAAGAGGGGGTCGATCGCGATCAGACTGCTGCGTCGTAACCTCGTCAACATTGGACTTGGGCAAGAAGTGATGTTTCAAATGGGCACGAATGTTGATGTCCGACTGCGCCGTGAGTTTTTCGTCCACCTCGAAATATATATGGCCGACACCCCGAAATAGCGACTGAACAGTAGCCGGGCGATGCAGTACATTGATAGTAAGTCCTCTTCCATGCACCTCGCGGCCATGCTTCAACATAGTCTGCGCATCGCAGACACAGTAATTGCAGTCAGCTGCAGCAATGCATGCCAAGCCAGATATAGGCGGGGCAATACCCTGCACTGGCGGCCCACCAGCCTTTGGGATGGGCACGTCCTCTGGCCTTGCATATATTTTGTACTGTGAGTATACCTCCTCTAGCGCGGCCTTCTCTTGTTTGGCCGTATGGTGATCATGCTTCCCCTTCAAATGGCCAACCACCATCGCGGAGGTGAGAGCCACCTCGCATTCCCGGCAAATAAGGATGAGAAGTAGCCGGTGAACCCATAGCCCTAGATGATCCAGAATTCCCATTCCCACCAGGTAGTCTACCTGGGGAAGCAGTTCGACACCACGCGGGCTGAAGCAACCTAACCCTCTCCACCTGTCAGCAGCTTGTTTTTCTCTTCAAATTTGGCCTTACTCACCGGCTTCCGGCATGCGAGAACTGGAGGTGCTAGTCTCCTGCGCTTGGCAGGGTGCTACCGCAAGGAAAGCATCAAAAACAATGCCACTTCTGGCATTTACTA